>SNQJ01S0029519.1:129665-175797 GCA_010110895.2 Picea sitchensis | reverse complement strand
TATATATATTGAAATGTTGGAATATGAGTGAATAAATAAATGTATTTAATTTTTTAACAACGTAAAATTTGTATTTCTAATTTGGTTCGTAAGTGTCAAAGTATACACGTTTATATGGTGTTAATCCTAATTTTATTATTACATGGTATCACTACTCAAATTTCCCGAAACCGTAAATTAAACCGATTCGAATTGTGCGCAATTATGATGTGCATTGTTTTTTCTTTTTCTGTTTCTGCCATATAAATTTGTTTGAAATGATCATTTTCTATTTTTTAAATTGCATTTTGAAGGTGTAGAAATGAATTCAATTTGTTAAAAAATAATTGTTTTAAGTTTTGGTTTTTATATAAATTTGTTTGAAATGATAATTTTCTATTTTTTAAATTATATTTTGAAGTTGTAGAAATGAATTCAACTTGTTAAAAAATATTTAAAATATTTAGATTAAACAAAATTAATCACTCAAATCTAAAAATCTAATCATTTTTAATCAAATTTTTAATAAATAGAAAAAAATCAAAAAAATAAAACATTTCAAGTACGATGATTGTAAACAACCGTTTTTGAAAATAGCATACAATCTGTTACTCCCAAAGCCCATCCATATTACAATATTAATATAAACTAGCACAACCACAAACTAGTGACCGGTAAACACTGAAAGATTTCGGCTTGCTAAAAAAATGAAACCCTAAATGTTTCGGCCTAATAAGGCCGCCTTATTTATTATCAGATATCTAAACAAAATGACCCTGAAAACAAAGCAGAGAGTTATCCGTTGAGTTAAGGGTTGGGCAGATCGTCATGAGTGGTGGAGCCATTGGCATGAACGAGAAAATAATTGAAACGAGTGGGGCGGCAGGGCTCTCGAGCGTTGCCGTAAGAAAAACGAAACCAGATCTTGGCAGTGCCATACCTTTGGACGGTGTCGTTGAAGACAGATTCGACGTTCTGAGCGTAAGCGCCGCGGTTGTACTCGCCGTTCTGGGGAAAGATATTCCACTTGACGGTGCCGAGGCCGCCCTGGTTCTTCCCGATTATGTGCCCCGCGTCATCGTTGCGCCGCCCCACCACTGTCTGCACCCAGTCCCTCACGGTTTTGTCGGTCGCGGTGCCGTTCCTTAGATGCTTCTTCTGGATCTCCGCGTACAGATACTCCACAACTTGCTCTGTAGTGCCTGGACGGTATTGCAATTCCACCACGGGCTGCTGGGGTTGATTGGGGAACCACCCATCTCCCGTGGGCATTTTATTCAGCCATTCTGCACCGATTGGCACCTGACTGGCCAGTGGACGGTTTTTCATCCTTTGCAAAATAAGAAGCCGAAGGGATCAAGTTCTTGATATGCTTTGGTGGCGGGTCTGGTGGCAGCTTTATATGTTCTCCTGGTCTCTGAGACATACAAATTTCAATACGTTTTGCACCACCATGGTGGACTGTTCTGTCAGTCACTTGCTCTATTGGGCCATAAACCTGCGGCGAATTTGACCTTTTCTTTGTCAGAATCCATCTCTTGCGTTTCACTTTACTTTTATAGATAATGTAGATAAGGTTTAGATAGATTCGGAGCATCTAGTGTATGTAATGACATGGATGATACGACATTATAATTTGATCACTCATCACACACCCACGCAGAACGATGCTTCAATGGGTATATTTCTTCATATCCGTCAACATAAGCATCCCTTCACGAATACCAACATGAGGTTATGGCAGAGACAAAGGTCACAACAAAGATGAACATCGATAAAGAAATTCAAACACGTCCATGCTAAAGATGAGGAAGCATCTCGTGGGATGGAAATAATAGTATAGAGCTGATGGGATTGGAGACTATCAAGCTGGATAAACCAAAGCGAGGGAGTAAGAACGTTCACACTGTGTTCACAATCACAAGTAGGGTTCATGACAAAACATAGAAAACAAAATAAGGATCGTCAATGAAGTAGGGGAAACTCCTATCAACGCTCTCGATAGAACTGTGTTGAAGATGCCACAAACTAAATGTAGAGGGACATGCCATCAACCATTTTCTTGGTTAGCAACTAACAAACTTAGGGGTAATGCATCAGCTAACAAACCTAGGGGTAATGCATCTTCTAGCTAGTTTTTTTTTATTTGATTATTTTTCTCAACAAAAATCTTAGGCTACATTGTCTCTTCCCTCCTAAGTCTTAGGCTACATTGCCTCTTCCCTCATAAGGAAAATCTAAAAATATATAATCAAAACACTAAAAACGCAGTTTATCCCCAATGGTTAAGATGCCACCATCTACAACAACCAGTCTCCACACCCTATCATGTGCATTTAAAAAACCAAAAAAATAATTTCAAATGATAGTTGTAAAGAACAAAAAAAAAAGTAATTTCAAATGATAGTTGTAAAGAACCAAAAAATAAGTAATTTCATATGATAGCTCAGTGATATAAAAAACAGAGCGCACGTAATGCATGTTTAGGGTTTGCATATTGATACCCAAGGATCTTGTATTACAATAACTTTGATAATTGAGTTTGAGAAGAAAGAAAGAAGTAATACACTATTAATTGTCCCAAACCATAGAAGTTCTAGTTTTCCATTGCAAAAAGATTTTGGTGCATATCTCAAAAGACGAGGAGTGATACAAGGATCTTGTATTACAATAACTTTGATAATTGAGTTTGAGAAGAAAGAAAAAGTAATGCACCATTAATTATCCCAAACCATAGAAGTTCTAGTTTTCCGCTGCAAAAAGATTTTGGTGCATATCTCAAAAGACTGGTTTAGTGAAAAGTGATTCAAATGAATAAGGGGTTGTCAAATATCAATGTTTTTAAATTCCTCATTCATACTTCAATAACCCCATGGCTATCCATTAGTCACTATTATTACACATGAATTGGCATTTAACATGGCCTATAAAGTCCAGTTTTTAAAGGTTTTCTAGTATTTGGGTCTCTTTTGTATTCTTGTGTACTAGTGAACTTAGTATCATTAATATATTGTAATATTTACTCAATAAAATTATTTTTGTGCACTATAAAACTTAGTATCATTAATATTTTTAAAGGTTTTCTAGTATTTGGGTCTCTTTTATATTTTTGTGCACTAATGAATTTAGTATCATTAATATATTGTAATATTTACTCAATAAAATTATTTTTGTGCACTAGAAAACTTAGTATCATTAATATGAAAACTTAGTATCATTAATATATTATAATTTTTACTCAATAAAATTATTATTAAAAGATGGACAAAATCAACCTACTTTAATTGGCTATCTCCCCTTTCAATATTTTTTAAGTTATCTCCCTTTTCAATATTCTTTAAGTTGGCTTCCACTCCACTATCAATGGGTCTCCCTTTCCAACATTATGTGGCTAGCTCCAAGTGGATGCCACCCTCCACTCCTTGTTGATGACTTATATGTCCTCCATACATCACACATGTAGAAAGAAAGTGGATAGAAGGAGCTTGTTTATACGAAACACAACCAAAAAGGATGCAACAAACTCCATCTCATTCTCTAGCTCCATCATGGAATTATAGGAGATCTTAGTAAATATACTCATTGAGGTCATTCAAGAAAGAGGGTCCCTCATTTTGTTTTTCTACATACTATCATGGAATTATAGGAGCAAGAAAGGAGATCTTAATAAATATACTCATTGAGGTCATTCAAGAAAGAGGGTCCCTCATTTTGTTTTTCTACATACCAGGTAATTTAAATTTATTCGAGCAATTGCGTGTACATTTGAAATATGAAACTCCTTTCTTTGGGGTTCATTTGTTCATTGGTTGGATTATTTTTGTAACCTCACTGATTATTGCAAACTTGGTTTCCTTTTTTGGGGTTCATTTGTTCATTGGTTGGATTATTTTTGTAACCTAACTGATTATTGCAAACTTGGTTTCCTTTTTTGGGGTTCATTTGTTCATTGGTTGGATTATTTTTGTAACCTAAGTGATTATTACAAACTTGGTTTCAAGGTGTAGGTGTTCAATGTCAACAAGAAAAAGAATCTCAAAATGTAGGTTATGACTTGTAGGTTTTTTTTGTTGAGATTCAGTGACAACAAATTATCAAGAATAGATTTGGATCTTATTACTCTGCGTTGGTTACAACCAAATAGAGGAAAAAATGATTGTGAGAGACTGAGTGTGAGTGAGACAACCGATGCCTATGCTTGGTAGACGTAGTTTGGGTGAACCATATGAAATCCCTGTGTTTATAATTTGTATGTGATTGTTAATTATCATTGTGAATTGTATTTTCCGCATTGACAATTCTAACAAGTGGTATCAGAACGAGTTTGAGAAAAAGTAGTCAAGGTCAGCAAATGTTTTGAAGGTGCGTAAATCTCCAAATTTCCACAGGTCTGTCCTCTCGAAGATCGTGGCGGATGCACACTTCACACACGGGTAAATTTTGAAAATTTCCACAGCCTAGATGCATCAGGAAGTGCGGCAAATTTTCAAAATTTCCGCAGCTTGAATGCATCGAAAGGGACGGCAGCTCCCCGTATAATTTTCAAGATTTCTGCAGGCCATTCATACGAGACATGCGGCCGCCATTTGAAGCACGCAGGCCACTCACTTGGGAGGTGGGGCGGATTTTTCAAACAAATAAATTTTATTAGCGTATGTGTTAATATTTTTTATGGCATGAAAAACTTTGGCACGGAATACTTTTTTTAAAGGGATGGCATATTATTTAAAGGTAATTTTTATAAATTAAAAAGTGACAAGCCAAGTCACGTGGGTGAGTTAAAGTAAAGAAGGTAGAGGAATTTAAATGTAAAAGTGGATGTTTTTTAAAAGTGAATCTTTTTATTTTATAAAAGATTTTTTAAACCTTTTTTATATATTATTAAAAGGTTTTTTAATTAAATTTTTTTACCAATCATTTCTCCACATAATTTTTAAAGGGTTTTGGGTTTTATAAGCTGTGGATATTAGGAGATTTTGTGTTAATGGCTAAGATGTAGAGTTCCAAGTTTGAAGTTGAAAAGTTCAGTGGTAAAAACAATTTTGAGCTCTGGAAGCTCAAGATGCACGATCTGCTCGTGCAACAAGGCATGGTGAATGCGCTTTTGGGAAAAGCAAAGCAACCCGCGACCATAACAGATAATGACTGGGATGAGATGGATGCGAGAGCACTAAGTGTCGACACCTATGATTGGCCGACAATGTTCTATTCGATATTATCTCGAAGAAGACAACAATCGGTTTGTGGGCGAATTTGGAAAGTCTATATATGACGAAATCCTTGACGAGCAAAATCTACTTGAAGAGACAGTTGTACAGTTTTCGGATGAAATAAGGTACAAAATTTGTTGACCATTTAAATACTTTCATTACCCTTATAGTTCAATTGACTAGTATGGAAGTTAAATTCCAAGATGAGGATAAGGCTATTACACTATTGTGTTTGTTGCATGAGTCTTGGGATAATCTAGTCATCTTTATTAGATTTAGCTCAACAAATGTTTTAGATTATGACTCTATTGTCGGAGCTTTGTTGGATGAGGAGATGAGGAGAAAATCTAGTAAAGAAACCTCAACTTCAAAGGCGATGTTGATCATAGGTTGAACCACGGAGAATAGTGAGAGAAGTTCTTTCCGATCTAAGTCAAGACACAGAAAGGGTAAAGCAAAATGTTGGCACTGTGGAAAAACAGGACATCTCAAGAAAGATTGTTGGAAGAGAAAGGAATCTAAGGAAAACTCTACGAAGGAAGCAAATTTGGTTGTAACAAATTTAGGTATAATTGATCAAGTTTTATCCGTTTCTAATCATTTACAATATCAAGAAGAATTCCAATTAGATTCAAGTGCCTCCCACCACATGTGCTCACATAGAAATTGGTTCACTTCTTATCAATCTGTTGATGAGGGTGTAGTGTTTATGGGAAATGGAATTCCCTGTAAAATTGTTGGGGTTTGCAGTATTAGAATCGAGATGTTTGATGGTATTGTTAGGGAATTAACAGATGTTATATATGTACCTGAGCTTAAATCAAATTTGATTTCATTGGGAGTGTTGGATTCTTGTGGATATAAGTATACAAGTCAAGGTGGAACTCTCACATTGTCGAAAGGGAATTTAGTAGTGATGAAGGCAATAAAGGTTGATAACCTTTATAAGCTGGAAGGAAGTACCGAAGTAGCATCTGAAGTGACAGATGTATCTTATTTTTTATGGTAGAAGCATCAAGGTCATAACAACAAGAAATAATTACAGGTACTGGTAAGCGATAAATCATTTCCAGACTTAAAATCTTTGTTTCTGAATTCCTGCTTGTTTTATATCTCTGCAAGTTATGATGATGGTATAAAGGGATGTTGTGTTTGGGATCCTACTTCTCACAAGGTCATCATTGACAGAGATATAGTATGTATGGAACAACCAAAAGGGTTGATTCAAGATCGCAATGGTAAATTTGTTTGCATGCTAGGTAATTCATTGTATGGCCTATTGGTACCCAGGAAAATATATAAGATGTTTGAATCCTTCATAGTGATTCAAAAATTTTCAAAGGGTAGGGATGAATATACGGTTTATAGTACATTCACAATCTTGATGTTCTTTGTTGATGATATGCTCGATGCAAGACGAAGCATGGATAAAATCAATAAGAAAATGACTCAGGTGGACATGACAATTCAGATGAGGGATTAAGGAGTAGAAAAACAAATTGTGGACATGGAAGTATACAGAGATGGTAATGGTAAGTTGTGGTTGGAGTTCAGTATGAACATTATAAAACCAGGCTTTATCCCTCTTGCTTTCCATTATAAGTTGTCTTCAAGAATAAGGCATGTCTATAAAGAAGAAAGGGTTATGTCTCGTGTCAGTTCAATAGGAGGTCTATTTTGTGTGATAAAATGGTTAAGACCAGATGTTTCACATGTTAATGATGTTGTCAGATATGTGACAGATTCAGGTGCTGCAGTGAAATGGGTGCTTTAGCGTTTGAGAAGAACAAATGTCACCTATAATGGTTACAATAATATGGTCTCTGATAACTATAATGTATATTTTACGGGTGTTTTGGATAGGAGGAGACCTATCACTAAATGTGTCTCACAACAAAATTGTGGAAGACATGTTGGAGGTGGAGTGACCCCTCAAGAAATCCAAAATCATGCAAGTCACACATGCAAGATCATGAAACCAGTTTTATTTGAGAAGCTGAAGTGGTGCTTGGCTTCTCTTGGCTTGTAGAAAAGGTGATGAACAAAAGGAAGGAGCAAGTTATCAAGTTAATTGTTGTCAAGGTGGAGATTGTTGGTATTCGATGACAACGAATTACCAAGAACAGATTTGGATCCTATTATTTTACGTTGGTTACAACCAAATAGTCCAAGTTAGAATATGGATAGGGATTGCATTTATCATTCAGTTTCTTGTAAATGTATATAATTACATGTAAGCTCGTAGAGGAAAAAATGACTTTGAGAGACTGAGTGTTAGTGAGCTGATGTAATCTCCATGATCTGAATAATAAGACAATCGATGCCTATGCTTGGTGGACATAGCCCAACGTTTGGGTGAACCACATAAAATCCCTGTGTTTATAATCTGTGTGTGATTGTTAATTATCATTGTGAATTGTGTTTTCCGCATTGACAATTCTAACACTTTTGTGCATTTGCGTTGAATTCTAATTATGACTGTAGGCCATGTGAAAATGAAATATATATGAAAAAATCACAACCCTCCATTGCAATTCCTAAGGTACAGCCAGAGTTATCCTTCTACTATGTGGACAACCTTATAAACTCTTTACCATACCTCCATTCTCTAAAGTAAATTGCATAATGAGAGTCTTAACCTTGCTAAAATAAATAAAAATGTAAACAATAAAAGGTTGTCATTTCAATATTATCTTTTGTCATTCATTTTAAATACCTACTATTGCTTACTCCATTGAGTCCTTTGGATCACTAAAATTATGGAAGATGAAATTAGAATGTAAATCATTTTTATAAAACCAATCACTGAAATGGTTAGTTGGCCTAATGGTTACGCATATGTGTTTCCTCATAAGAGGTCATAAGTTCAAATTCAGAGGGGGGTAGGGCATGTACACCTTCGTAGACTTTAACACTGTGGATAAATGAATACAAGTCTCATAGGCTTCTACATTTAAACAAGAGATTTCATAAGCATTTATAGGGATATGAAATGTCAATCACTTGGGAAATCACAACCATGTTTGAGGAAGAATAAATGAGTTGTAACCATTGGACTTTAGGCCTACAACCAGAGAGAAATAGAATGATAAACACATACATACATGCAATAGTAGAGAGATGGGGAAAATGATATACTTATTGCATTGTGGAGAAATGAATACAAGTTTCACGAGATTCTACATTTAAACATAAACTATTCAAGTTTGTTTCAATCATATGGAAGGCCAAGCGCTTAAGGAACCAACTACAAATGTAACAAATGATTATGTGTTGTCACAACCCAACACAAGGAACCCCCTCCGCATAGGGATTTGATGTAATCAAGATATTATTTCCCCCATATTTCAATTGTAGTAAGTGTGTGATGTGTTTATATTCACTATGTTTATCTATTATGTTGATCTTTGGTTTGCAAGCCTGACTCTCAACAAGTGGTATCAGATTCAAGGTAGCGGTGGTATGTGAAATCCAAGATCTAGTGGTTCACATGCGTAGAAGGAGAACGGGTTGGTGGGAGAACATGAAGGTGTGAAAGAGAAGACATACCATCTTCTGAATAACATAGACCATGTTCTCTTCATTGAGTATGGACTCTTGAAGTACGTTTTTATAATTTGTCTAATGAGTCATTGTGCTGAGGAAAATGTCATGAGATGGATTTGATGTGGGAGAGGCCAAGTCACGAGTTTGGGTCTGGAGGGCGACGCGAAGGAGGAGGATGAGGTTATTTTTTTTGGAGTGGTTACAGATGTGGAGATCTCAAGGGATCTATCCATGGCTGGCAAGTGTTCGAGTTAATGCACCAAGGGGTGAAAATGAGAATGAGATGAAAGATGAGGAGGAAAAACCCTTTCATGATCGCAAGGGGAAAGGCAAAGGAAACACTGGCTTTGCTTCATACAATGGTGGTGGCTCTAGCTATGGAATTGGGGATTATGTTGTTGGTGGACCTGGGGACTCAGATCGATTTCAAGGGAAGAAAGGTGCTAAAAATGCATATGATGTGACATATCAATAGAATTATGTTGGGATAATCCTCCATCTCATATCTCAGAGGATATGGTGGCATTAAAAGGGGGAAAAAAATTCAACCAAAATAGAAGTGGAGACCCCAGGTCATCTAGGCATGTAGAAGGTACAAGTGAGACCTTAAAACAACATATGGTTGTTCTTTCTACAAATCCCTCTATGGTTGCACATAGTATTTCAGAAACAAAAGATGGATTTGGTGTATTTGAGGATGGTGTTGTATCTTGACTTCTTATGGATTCTCACCTTTGTTTGCATTGTTGTCGTAGTTTTAAGTTTACCATCAGACACCTTTGAGGCTTTAGATTGTAGGGTATGCTTTGCACATGGTTTTTGTAGGGTTTAAGTAGAGAAGGTGCCTTGGTTTGTGATGCAGATCCCCTTCTCTCCTAGGGGTTGCGCGACCTCTCAATCAATTATCTTCAAAAGGTTGAGCCAAATTAGCTCCTTGGGACCCTTCTAGCCCCCAAACTAATTTAACACAAGCCCCTTATTTGTTTAGGCGCATGTCCTATGTAACCCACATACCCTTTTTCTCACGCTCTTGGAAATTTTAAAATGGCGGGTGCTAGCTCCTTTTGCTAGGCCCCTCTCCTCATATGACCTCGGGCTGTGACCTATGGCTAGCCCACTTCGCAACTTCAAGATTCGATGGTTTTGAATGCACCTGCCTCCGTTTTCCCCAAACTCTGAATCGACGCAATCACCTGGACCAGATCTACGGTCCTCACTCCTCTGACTGACAACGACTGTGATCTACTTCGGAACCTCGACTTCAGGAGTTCCAAGCATTTCAACACTCTTTTTCTCCTGAAGTAACCTTTACCCGAAGCTATGGATCTAGTGCCATGCATCCTTTTCCAATGGACGGTTCGAATGGAGTTCGACACTTCGACCTTCGGGACTTTCGAACTTTGGGATTTCACTCTCCTATTTCTCCCAAAGCATCCTATCACTGAAGTGATGGATCTGACACCATGTGTCCACACAACCTGAAGGATGGGATTACATTTCCCCGATCTGATGAAAAGTGTCCTCAGATCGACGACCATGATCTTCTCCGCTAGTTCGGCCTTCGGGATTTTTGGATATTCCACCCTCACTTTCCTTTGAAGGGATATTCCTCCGAACTTTGTGGATCTCTGCCACGTGTCCTCCCTAGATCCAACGGTCCAAATCTCTTCATCCTATTAAATTATGAGCTTGATTTCTTATGCAGATTAATTATTTTATTTTCTTCAACACTTTGATTCCAACTTAATACACTTCAACAATACCAAATCACAACTGAATAACAATAACTATGTAGATAGGTAAGCATGCACATCAACAACACATATACCTTGGGGAAACCCTATATAGGGAGAAATACCCCAACAAACGATATTCCTTTATTGCATTAATAATGTAAGATCACTTACAAATATCCACCATGAATTTTCTGCTCTTAAAGAGCTTGCCAAGATGACTCTGACCTGACAAAGACCTAAGGGACCTTGCTGAAATACACCTCTGATATGCTACCTCTATTTTTGATATACAACACTGATATGTTGTTGATATATGCCTCTGATATGCAACCTCTATTGTTGATATACAACACTGATATGATGCTTTGGTATGCTGCCTCTTTATCACTGATATGCTCCTTTATTGCTTCTCCCTTAACTTGCATATCAAAACTGTGTTGAAGAGAGGGATCAACCTCTTCTTATATAGGCTGAAGAGGAGAAGAGAAGAGACTCGAAATAGTAACCTGTTTGCATGCTTTAATCATAACTCAGCTTCATACTTTAGTTTGAACTTAGAACTATACTTGAGACTGGTATACTTTAGTTCGAAAATAGAACTAGACTTGAGGCTTCAGTTACAACTCAGCATTACACTTTAGTTCGAAAATAGAACTAGACTTAAGACTTCAGTTACAACTCAGCATTACACTTTAGTTCGAAAATAGAACTGGACTTAAGACTTCAGTTGCAACTCGTCATTACACTTTAGTTCAAAAATAGAACTAGACTGAAGACTTCAGTTACAACTCATCATTACACTTTAGTTTTAATATAGAACTAGACTTGAGACTTCAATTACAACTTGACTCTTTACAAGGAAATTCAAAATTCTCTTCATGGTGGATAACGTTACATGTGCCAACGCACTAGATCAATACATTTATATCATTTGCAATATTAAGAATATCGTTTTTTCTAGCTCATAGGAATTTTATATTAAACCTAAATTTTGCTATATTCCTTGACTTTTGCTCATGGCTCACAAGGCTTGACTAGGATCGCAGAGGTTGTACATTCCCCCTGACTTTTGCACTAGTCTGTCTATGCTCACAGAGGTTGTACATTCCCCTTGACTTTTTCACTAGATTTTCTATGCTCACAGAGGTTGTACATTCCCCCTAACATTTGCATTAGACTCACATAGCATCTTGTTCGTCCTGACTTTTGGTTTGACTCACAGAGGTTGTACATTCCCCCTGGATTTTTTCAATACCTCACAAGACTAGTTGAATCTCCAAATCTCCATGGCTAGCCTTAGGGTGGCCCATATGGCCTCTCATTGGAGTATGAATGTCGAAGCTACCAAATTTAACACATCCTTCGCAACTTCGGTAGAAACCATTGTCTTCTCTACGCAACTCTTCTGAAGCGACATTTCTCTGAACTGACATATTTGTTTCCACGCGTCCTCCTTCCTTGATGTCTACAATGGCTTTGGGACTCCAAACTTCAGGAGTCCAACTGCACCTAACGCTCCATTTTATCCAAAGTTCTTACCTTCCAGATGGAACGATTTGATGCCAAGTTCCTCCTGTCGATCGACGACCAGGATCTGCTTCGCAACTTCAGGCTTCGAGAGTTTTGGAAGAAACTCACCTCATTTCTTCTGATGTTCTCTTCTTTCGAAACATGTGTATCTCCACCTCATGTCCCTTCTAGGTATAAAGGTATGGATTTCTTCAGACTTCACGACTTCGACGATTTTTCATTATGCTCACCTGGAATCTCCGGGAGTGTGATTTCTCCGAACTTTTAGATCTTCCACCACCTATCTCTCTTGAAGATGGACGGTCCCGATCCACTTCGGGACTTCGTGAGTCCACTCTCTTATGCACTTTCAAAGGGTTTAGGTCTCTTTCAATTTACCATTATTCGATGGGTGTCGGTCCTTTGGACTTAGATATGACGGCTTGGATCTGCTCTCCTCCTCAGTGCGCTCTTTCCGGTGTCTGGACGTAGTATTTGAAGGTCCAGATCTTCTCCTTCAAACTGATCCAATGGATGTTGTAGCTCCTCCTCCTGTCACTACACAAATTTCCCTCCAATGAAGTATTCCTCAAACTTTTCAAAGGGAAGGCCTTTGAACCCTCTCCTGCAAGGTTGTCTATTTGGCCTTGGCTTGCGCTTTGAAAACGCCACTCCTCCTGAGCTTTGGCACTTGAAATGTTAGCCTTTGCGCACTCCTTTTGTTGTATCCACAAATTGAACTTGTAAAGTTCCTTGGCCTCTGTGTTCCTTGTAGATTCTATGTGCACACTTGCACTATCTTTCTCGAGCTTTGAAATCACTCAATTTTCTAAAGGCTCTCTACCCTTCTGCTTCTCAAGGAATATCTATGCCCTCCTGGCAACTCCCGCTCAATGCACACTTGCATATATTTCTAGAGTATTCATCAACTCTGTGGGTGTCTTCCTCTAACACTCCTCTCACAGAAATCTAAGAAGAGTTCTCAATGTGATCCTGGCACTCGCTCGATGCCCTCCTGACAGAGTCTTTCAGAGTATTCAACAACTACGGTTGTGCTTTTTCTGCAAAGTCTTTACTCTAGAGTATTTTGTAACTCTAAGGCTTCTTGAGTTTGTAAATGTTATGGTGTGCCCACCTGGCACATTCTCCTCTGAACTCAAATTAGATTTTAGATACACACTCATTGCATTGGCTCACAGAGTTCTCAACACTCTGTCATGCACTCTTTGCATTTAGCCTAAAATAACCCATAAATAATCCAACAAACTCACAAACAAATAATTAAGTCTATCCCTGCAGATGGGAACCTATCATACACATCTAAAACATAAATGAACACACAACAGTCATTCATAACACACATATAACATTCAAATGCATTCATAAAAAACATAAACACCCAGAAAACTCATAGGCAGCACAAACTTCTCTTTCTATTAATCTGAATGCATAATTACAATTTGTGCAAGCTGGACTGCAATAGAGTCTTATCTCTCTCTCCTTGGCTTACAATGATTTTCTATCAACCTTCGTTAGCCAAAACCATTTTGGGGCTTACAATACAAAGCTTTATACAAGAGGGGCTCATCGAGCCTTTCCCTCCAACTACTCTAGTGGTGTCCAATCACCAATTACAATGCCTAACTACTAAGGAATATTACATTGAATGAACATATATTTTGAATCAGATCTAGATTAGCCTACAACTAGCCATTAAAGGCGGCCTCATCTACTTCTTGTACAAAGGCATAACTTGGATATTCCATCCTTACAACATTTAATTGCATTAAATATTACATTTAAAATTTAAAAATGAGAGGGTTGTGCCTCTCCCTTCCTTGAATGCACTTTGATGTAGTAAATAAATGTTGCTTTGTCGAGGTGGATAGGATGCTCCTGCATCATACTCCACTGCTAGGAAAATCATGAGCTCCTTCTCATGGCTCCCTCTGCTCCATTGTTGAAATCCCCCTGGATCCCAAACTCTCCCTTGGAGTTGTCCTCCTGCTCCTCTATCATGTTGTTGTTGTTGTTGTTGCTTCTCTATTGTTGTGGAAGGATTTATTCTACTCATCTTCTCCTTGATGATATCCTCTGTTGACCTCAAGATCAGCTCTTTGATCTCCTGTATCACCTCTTCCAGTTGCTTTGTTGGATGGATCCTTCTTTGCATATTTCTCTACTGCATCTCCTCATGCGGATCAAAGGGAAGATAAACTTGATCTCCCATGCTACCTTCATCTCATATGGCCTTGAATTTCCACTCTCCTATAGACTCCAATAGTGCAATCTCATCACTGAGTTGCTTCTTAGCCACCTCCTCTGATAGATTGGATTTTGTTAGCTCTTTTGTTGGTACAACTCCAGCTTCCCCCAGCTTCTCCTCAGGATGGCATTCTACTCCAATCTCCATGAATGTCTCCTGGAAGTCCTTCTCTGGTTCTAGATTGTTCAACCAATCCTCCAACATCTCCAACTCCATATCCCATGCAGTGAACATATTAACTGTATGCTCCTATTCTTTTGTTGGGGAAGACTTCAATATTTTCTCCTTCTCCTCCATGATGACATTCTCTACTAGTTGTCCTTCTGCTACCTCTGCAACACATATGTTATCCTTTGTTTGGCTAGTTGGTAGGAATATCTTAATTCCCCAATGATATGAATGATCCTTTGATCCTCCTCCACCAACACTTCTTACTGATATGAAATCACAGCCGAGTTCATGAGATTGTCATACAATATCCTCTTTTCTCCCTTGCTCACCTAGCAATTTGGGACTTCTCCTCTACCCTCCTAGCAATCTATGAGATCAGTTGTTGATCTCTTCCCCACCTCATCACTAAGGCCTTCTCCAGTCTCTAGTTCACAAATGTAAACCACTTTCTCTATGTCAATGAGGGGTTCAACTTCCCCCAACCACCTCCTCAACACATGTTGTTGCCTCCTCGAAAACAACTTTTGGATAGGCCATTTTTCTCTCCGCTTCATGGGCCACTCATACCTCCAGTGCACCTGGGATTCCTGCTACATCTTCAATGTCAGAATCTCCATTTCTTCTCTCCTCGACCACACCTATAGCCTTGAGTAGCCATTTTCCTTTTCTTCCTGCCCTCCTGGAAAGTCTAATGGTTACCCTGCAACTGAGAGCACCTCTAGCTTCTCCTGCAGCCCACCTGGCTCTCTACTTGACTACTACAAACTTGCAAAAATTCTTCACACAGATCATCAGTACTATGTCTCCTTGTTGGCATAGGGGTAGACCCGGGGTTCAATGCTACAACATCGCACCAACAAATCCCTAACTACTGGCCCTTTCGGAAACCCCTACGAAGCAGATGAAGTCTCACCCGAGCTAGAGGAAGGGGTGGTTGCAAGACTCAAGTGTCTGCAAACTTAGCTGGGACACAGATCTGTGATTATATCATGTACAAAGAACTTATCATTGGTCATTCATTAATGTTCAACTCTTATTATGCTTCGCAGATAGCACAGAGCATCACAGTGTTCAAAGGTATTTCATCACTTAGCAGAAGAAGAAATAAACAAATCAAGCCGAAGCACAAAGCATCACACACAAATTTACATGGTTCACCCCCACCCTAGGGCTACGTCCACCAACTCTTCTTCTTTATTAGTGTCTTCAATCGGTTACAACGCAAAGCCACTCAAAACCCTTACTTCGCACAGGAAAAAAGATCTACGCAACTTGCTAGATCCTTCTTCATTGCCCTTCAATACAAATCCTTCTACAACCTCTTACAACAACTTGCACTTAGCTCTGCAAAACTCTTACAATCATGCACAGATCATTTACAATCCACATCTGATCACATAGATATAACTACTAGCACTAAACCATACGCCATCCTTACATTTCCTAAGTATCTATTTATACATTACAAAAGTGGGCCTAAGCGTGGGTAAACCCACAGGCTGACATCCCTTTCCCATTACATTAACCCAAAACCCTAAAAGGGGCCCAAAAGTGGACCAAGATCCCATAATATCTAGTTCGCTTGACTCTCCTTCTTCAGCTAGCTATCGAAGTCCCAAAATAGGTCAAAATGACAAAGGTTATCCCAAAACTTGGTCAAGGGCCAACAGGCCCCCAACACTCACCTGTGGCTCGTCCCGAGTCACTCTAGTCTGCACAATTCTGCTTCGAAATCCTCGAGCTTGGCTCGAGTTGCTTCGACCAGCTGCTTTTTTGTGGCCTCCTGCTGGGTGAATTCCAGGATCACTGTGTCATTTACTGATCCTTCGAGGCGTTGTTCTGCAGTGATCACGAATTTCTCAAGCTCTATTCCCTGGCTTTCGATCTCAAAAAATAACATGCATGCCTTGTCTTGCACCGGTTGGATTCGCTGAGTGACTTCCATCACTTTGCTCTAGATCATATGTATCTGTTGATGAGTTGTGCGTTGTTCATGAGATCTTTTCATTCTATCCACTGCAGACATGGCCTTTAGCTGCGCCTGTAATGTATATGCATGTTTCTTTGCTTCCTGAAGCTGTGACTCCAACACCTGTAACTCTGGATTCTCTGTAAGGCTCTCATAAGTCTAGGCACTCTAGTTACTGTGCTTCTTGCACTCCAAGGAAAGAGCTTTCAATTGGTCAACTGCACTGCAAGAAGCTTCTTCTCGATAGTCTCTTATCTCCTGAGGGGTCTCAGGCATAGCACAGAGTTCTAGATCGGCAATGCGCTACTGAAGCTTCTGTATAACTTATTCAAGTTGTGCCACATGTTGTGGAAATCTCTCTTTAGCCTATACTTCGATAATAGTCATTGAGTGGAGTGCTCTGTTGACTAGTTCCTTGACTTCAAGATGCTCTGCTAGCAAATGTTCCTTTCTTTGTTGTAGCTCTGCTTTCTCTTTTTCCCAATGTACTTGAAGAGAAAGTTTTTCTCATTCGGTAGCACTACGTTGCTCGACAAGTACTCCCTGTACCTGTGTAAAAGCTTGGGTGGCTTGTGATGTGTCTTCTTGAGCTTGTCGAAGGCGAGCTTCAATCATATCAGCAATTTGGTGAAGTTGAGCTGGCTCATATCCTGGTTCTACTGTCCCTTTTTTCAAAGGCACAGTGGGGACTGTGTGGCTAAACTGGAGTGCCTACTGCACTCCTTGGAGTTCAATCTCTATACGGTTATACATCTTCTCCTGGTTCGCGTCCTGCTTCTCTGTTATCTCCTTTGAAGCATCATTTACCGCTGCAACGATGAAATCAAAGTCATCCAATGTGAGGGTAGTTTGCATCTTGGTTACAGGGGTTCTAGGTTTCTTTCGGGAGGAAGATTTCATAGGTGAGACCTTCCTTTTCTTCAACGAGTCTTCTTCATCCCTAAGTAGTGGTACTTCGCCTTTCTATTGTTCAATTTATGCGCCTTCTATCTCTTCGCCATCACCTCCTTCATCTGGTGTGATAGAGGCATTCCTTATAGATGCACTATCTACTTCATGAACCTCTTCAAGCTTCTTTGTTTTGCTTGGTCCCAGTGTATCCAGTACATTCTCTGGGCTATCAATATCAGATAGCTCTGCGGGGTTCACTAGAATGAGAAGGTCTGCTGACCAATCCTTGGTGATCTCTTCAATGTCTTCCTCGGTCAACTTGTAATAAGAATGCAATTGTTTCTTGTGTTCATCAGCTCGTGTTTTTATATAAATGAAGTGGCAATCTGCACTAAACTTCATTAAGGGTCTAAATCTATGGAGCGTGTTCAAGGTAATGCGATGAATAGACTATATGGCGGTCTTCAGTTGGTTGTAGTATACGTGGAAGATGGCATTCGACTACCATTGATTGTTCATATTGGTCGAGTACCATAGGGTACTGAACCTCGCAGCCAAAGGTTCAAATGGCTCGGTCTCTGGGAAAGTGGAACCCTCCGGCATATCCCATGCTATGAAGGTGATCAGTATGAGAATCCAACTAAAATGGAACTCATACCCTTGGTCTTGCGCTTCCCTACAATCCAGTTCAAGCTGATTCACCAAGTACTTCGCCCAATTCATTTGAAGTCCTTCTGCGGACTTCCCTGCAAGATCAACTACGAATCCAGTCACTTGGATGGGACGGTTCTTGAGAATTAGGTTTCTTGTGATCAATTGACAGGAAAGACGCATTGCGTCGCTTTGAATAGAGGCTACCTTGTAGCCTCATGTGCCCTTCTCAACATCAGCCATAGGTTTCTTTGATCTTCGCTGCTAACGCTCAGTCTGTGGTCTTTCTAGGATAAATCTCATGTGGGTCAGGTCCTTGCATGTTGAGTCCTATGATATGATTGATCAAGGTCGAATCCACTGTGACACAATGATTCAACCACAAGTAGCCTCAGTGATACCAAGACAGAAGCAACTTTACACACGCATTCACCTCCTGGTGCCTGCCAAAGTGTGGGATCTTCATGACATTCAACAATGTTGACTGCACAAGGTTTTGGGTCCAAGACTATGGGACGATCTTCGAGTTCTTTCCCTTCATCTTCGTTAGATACTTGTGCGGGACGAGAATACTGTATACTTTCCTGTCGTCGAGGTTGAAGTCACTAAACTTCAACGCTGCAAGCTTTTCTTGATCGGCACGAACTTCGTGCACCCCTTTCGGAAGGTACGTAGTGACCATAGCATACTCAAATTATCGGGGCACACTGTCATGGTTGATTTCACCACGCAGAGGGGGTGGGTAAGCGAGAAAAATGCTCGGAATTAGTTTAGCATTTGCAAGATCATCCTTATCCTTCGTTCGCTTCTCATCAACCTGTCGGGATGGTCCATCTTGAGCAACAGATGGATAAGTTTCTACTCCTCTTGTCGATGATGCTTGGACTCTGGTGAACATTCCTCTTTCTGACATGACTCTCTCATTCCTTAAATCGAGGACCTCTATGACAGATTCTTCAACTACAGTGAGATCGTTGGACATACGCACTCGGGAAAAATAATCGGGGTCACGATGATCTCATATACTGCACTAGGATGAAAAATCAGATCACAATGACCATTGTATACAATCACTAGTTTTGCCGGCTTCGAATTCTCAGTTGGAAAAAGTGTTCTTCGGGCATGGCACGACGAGCTAAATAAGAAATTCAAGAATGGTATGCTTTCAACGGGTATGAAGCTTCCATTAACGCTGATATGTCCATTATGGTGAGGTCCAATGGTCTGGTGGAAATCCTTTAATGATTTTATGTCCGTTCGAGGTGGAATTTGAATGGGTATATCGGTCCAATGACTATATTGTTTCTCCATGGCGAAGTGCCATAGGTCGTTGTTCTAATATCCTGACGAAGCTCCCCTTCTGCAAGTTTTCTTTCTGCAATGTTCCATTTGGAATCTCTTGTAAATTTTCAATCTTATCCCTCTTCTTACTTAACTTTCTAGCCTTCTTCCCAGTAATCTTCAACTCGGTCTGTCTTTTTCCGTTATGATTCCTATCTTATTTTATCATAGTCACTGTGCGCTGTTGAGATTCTCTCCGGGGTAAGAATTCTTCTTTCTCTGGGACATGTGCTCCAGTCTTATGCGAGCCTTCTGACATTCTTTCAAATTCGACATTGGGGTCTCTAGTGTCAAGGAGCTTCGATCTGTTCTTTTGTTCTTCAATCAATTGTGCAATCTTCTTGGTCATAAAATCTTTTAATTCTTGTTTCTTTTGTTCCAAAACTTCTGCTTCTTCCTTCTGTCTAACTTGATCTCTATCAATCCAAGGTTTTCCAAGTAACATAGTAAACGGGGCGTTGTCCTCAATAAATTTAATAATATCAAAATCTTCTTCAGTCGAAGTTCCATTAGCATTCGTAGATATCTAAGTGATCCTTCCACATAGGTTTACCAATTTTCCTCTGAAGAGTCTTATTCCTCCTAGTGAAGGGACCATGGAAAAATTCCCTATAGCTTCCCACATTCTCTCTGTCATGATATTCATCTAGAACACGATCAATGTCGAAGTCCCCTATCCTTACTTCAATGCATTATTTTTCTTTAAAGATCTCTGATAATCTGACATGTCGGTGTTCATTCAGGGTTTATTTCATCTGAATTAATACTTTCTCTGATTCCTTATGAGGTTCTGCTATCTCTGGATCTACCTTAGGGTTCAGATTCATTCATTTGAGCCTAGCTATCATTCTGTGGAATCCAATACTTCATGATCTAGAGCTTTGCAACAAAGACAACTAGGTCCTCCACCAGGGAATTCCTTAGCTAGATGTCCTAGTTTTCTGCAATTGTAACATAGGGTTAATCCTCTCTTTCTTGTAACTGATCCCCAGCCTCTTCTGTACTTCACACCAGGATCATAGGGGCCAATCTGCAACAAATTCTTTCTAGATTCCTGCATCCATTTTTTAGTCCAAACATTCTTTCTATGCATAGGTATAACATATCTACCATTATACTTATCAAATCTATTCATATCAAGCTTTGTTTCATCTATTAATGCCCTAGGTTTTAAGCTAGGATAGAATCTATAAAAAATACCTAGATCCATACTTTAGAAACAAAAATTTCCACTTATCTTACTTCTACAGAGCACAAAGATGAACTTTCTTACCTTTATCAGAGCACAAAGCTTACAGATCTTACCTCTTTTGATTAGAAAATTCCACTTTTACCTTTATTAGAGTACAAAGCACTAAGATCTTGCTTCTTTTCTTCAGTATCAACCTCTTTTCTTGCAGATATGACCTCTTTTCGTCAGATATGACCTTTCTTTCTTGGCACAAAGCTTCACAGGTCAAGTAGAACACTACGCACTAGGGCAATAGATCTACTCACAGATCTTTCTTTGCACAAATATTCTTCTTCTCTACTTCCCAACAATCACAGTTTCAAGTCTCGGCAGCGGAACCATTTGTTGGCACAAGGGCAAACTCAGGTTTCAATGCTACAACAGTGCACCAACAAAGCCCTAACTATTGGCCCTTTCGGCAACACCTGCGAAGCAAATGAAGTCTCACTCAAGGTAGAGGCAGGGGTGGTTGCAAGACTCAAGTGACTGCAACCTTAATTGGGACACATATATGTAATTATATCACGTATAAAGCACTTAGCATTGGTCATTCATTAATGTTCAACTCTTATTATGCTTCCCAGATAGCACAAAACATCGCAGTGTTCAAAGGTATTTCAGCACTTAGCAGAAGAATAAATAAACACATCAAGCCGAAGCACAAAGCATCACACACAAATTTATGTGGTTCACCCCCACCCTAGGGCTACGTCCACCAAATCTTCTTCTTTATTAGTGTCTTCAATTGGTTACAACACAAAGCCACTCAAAACCCTTACTTCACACAGGACAGAAGATCTGTGTAGCTCACTAAGTCCTTCTTCCTTTCACTTCAGCACAAAGCCTTCTACAACCTCTTACAACAACTTGCATTTAGCTCTGCAAGCCTCTTACAATCATGCACATATCATTTACAATCCACATCTAATCACACAGATCTAACTACTAGAACTAAGCCATCCGCCATCCTTACATTGCCTAAGTGTCTATTTATACATTACAAAATTGGGCCTAAGCGTGGGTAAACCCACGGGCCGACATCCCTTTCCCATAACATTAACCCAAAACTTTAAAAGGGGCCCAAAATTGGACCGAGATTCCGTGATCTCTGCTTCGCTTGGCGCTCCTTCGACTAGCTATCGAAGTCCCAAAATAGGTCAAAATGACCAAGGTTATCCCAAAAATTGGTCAAGGGCCAACACTCCTCTTTCACATGTTGTCTATAGATGAACTTTAGCTGTCGATGCCACTTGATATTATCAGACTATCCCCTCCTTCCTTTTCCTATTGTCTCCAAGAAAAATCATGCTCTGATGCCACTTGATGCAGACCACCTTCTCTTTTAGGGATTGTGCGACCTCCCAATCAAGGATCTTCAAAAGGCCGAGTTGAATTAGCTCCTCAGGACCCTGCTAGCCCCCAAATTGATTTAACATAGGCCCCTTATCTCCTTAGGTGCAGGTCCTTTGTAACCCACGGGCCCTTTTCCTGGTGCTCTTGGAAATTTTAAACTAGCGGGAACTAGCTCGTTTCCCTAGGCCCCTCTCCTCATATGACCTCAGGATGTGACCTCTGACTAGCCCCCTTTGGGACTTTGAGCTTCAACAGTTTTGAATGAACCTGCCTCCTTTTTCCCTGAACTTTGAATTGCTAAAATCACCTGGACCAGATCTATGGTCCACGCTCCTCTGACAACCAACGATTGTGATCTACTTTAGAACTTCGAATTCAGGATTTATAATCATTTCAACACCCTTTTTCCCCCTAAGTAACCTTTACCCAAAGCTATGGTGCTATGGATCTAGTGCCACACATCCTTTTCCAATGGACAGTTCAGATGGAGTTTGACGCTTCAGCCTTTGGGACTTTTGACCTTCGATATTTCACTCTTCTATTTCTCCCAAAGTGTCCTATCACCGAAGTGATGGATATGACACCCCAAGTCCACACAAACTAAAGTATGGGATTAACTTTCCCTGATCTGATGAAAATTGTCCTCCTCAGATCGACAACCAAGATCTTCTCTGCTAGTTTGGCCTTTGGGAGTTTTGGATATTCCACACTCTCTTTGCTCCAAATGGATCTTCCTCCGAAGTCTGTGGATCTCTACCATGTGTCTTGCTTGGATCCAATGGTATAGATCTCTTCATCCTTCATAACTTTCGAAAAAACCAATGTCTTCTCTACGCAACTCTTCCAAGGCGACATTTCTCTGAAATGACATATCTTCTGCCACACGTCCTCCTTACTAGATGATGATGATGGCTTTGGGACTCTGGCCTTTGGGATTCGAACCACACCTCATGCTCCAATTTCTCCAAAGTACACAATATGATGCCAAATTCCTCCTGGCGATCGACGATGAGGATCTACTTTGCAACTTTGGGCTTCGGGAGTTTTGGAAGCAACTCACCTCATTTACTCCGAAGTGCTCTTCTTCCGAAACATGTGGATCTCCACCATGTGTCCCTTCCATATCTAACAATTTGGATTTCTTCGGCCTTCGTGACTTCGACTATTTTGCACACTGCTCACCTGGAATCTCCCGAAGTGTGTTTTATTCAAACTTCCATATCTTCTTCCACCTGTCTCTCTTCAAGATGGACGATCCCGATCCACTTCAGGACTTTGCGAGTCCACTCTCCTCTACACTTTAAAATGGTCTAGGTATTGTGCACTTTACCTGGATCCAATGAGTGTCACTCCTTTGCATTCAGATCTGATGGCTTGGATATGCTCTCCTACTCGGTGCACTCCTTCTAATGTCTGAACGTAGGATTAGACGGTCCAAATATTCTTTTTGTAGCTGATCCAATGGTTCTTATAGCTCCTCCTCCTATCGCTACATAGATTTCCCTCCAATAAAGTATTCCTCAAACTTTTCAAAGGGTTTTCCTTTGAACCCTCTCTTGCAAGGTTGTCTACTCGACCTTGGCTTGCGCTTTGAAAACGCTACTCCTACTGATCTTTTCCACTTGAAATGTTAGCCTCTATGAACTCCTTGCACTGTCTCCACAACTTGAACCTATAAAGGTCCTCAACATATGTGCACACTTGCACTATCTCTGTGAACTCCTCCATGTGCACACTTGCACTATCTCTCTTGATCTTTTCAATCACTCAGTTTTCCAAAGGCTCTCTTCCCTTCTTATTCTCAAGAAATATATGTGCCCTCCTAGAAAATCTTTCTCAATATGCACTTGCAGAGATTTCCAGAGTATTCAAAAACTCCGTGGGTGTCTTCCTATAACAGTCCTCTCACATAACTCGAAGGAGAGTTCTCTCGTGCGCTCCTGCCACTCACTCAATTCCCTCCTGGCAGAGTCTTTCGGAGTATTCAACAACTCCAACTGTTCTTTCTATGCACAATATTTACTCCTGAGTATTCAGTAACTCTAAGGCTCCTTGAGTCTGTAAATGTTCTAGTGTGACCATATGGCATGTTCTCCTCTGAACTCGAAGTAGAGTTAATATACGCACTTCTTGCATTGGCTCACAAATTTATCAGCACTCTGTCATGCACTCCTTACATTTAGCCTAAAAGAACCCATAAATAATCCAAAAAACTCACAGACAGATAATTTTGTCTATCCCTACAGATGGAAACCTATCATACACATCTACAACATAAATGAACACATAGAAATCATTCATAACACATGGATAACTTTCAAATGCATTCATAAAACACATAAACACTCAGAAAACTCATAGGAAGGAAAAACTGCTCTTTGCATTAATCTGAATGCATAATTACAATGTGTGGAGGATGGATTGCAACGAAGTCTCAACTCTCTCTCCTTGGATTACAATGATTTTTTATCAACTTTCAACAGCCAAAACCCTTTTTGGTCTTACAGTACAAATATTTATACAAGAGGGGCTCATCGATCCTTTCCCTCCAACTACACTAGTGATGTCTAATCACCAATTACAACACCTAACTACTGAGGCAGGTTACATTGAATGAACATCTAGTCTGAATCAGATCTATATCATCCTACATCTAACCATTAAAGGTGACATCATCTACTGCATGTACAAAGTCATAACTCAACTCTTCCAGGCTTACAACATTTAATTGCATTAAATATTACATTTAAAATTTTAAAATGGGAGGGTTACGCCTCTCCCTTCCTTGAATGTGGTTTGATGTGATAAATAGTTGGTGCTTTGCTGAGATGGAAAGGATGCTCCTGCATCACTTTTTTAATAATATCGAGAAGCATTTGGGGCTTGTGGGGAATTTGTCTATGCTATAGGAGTTGGTTTTGATGCAGGAAACAAGTCTGGCTATGGGGTTGGTGGCGCTTCTGGTGGTTTGGGAGCTTTGGTATGGATTTGAGTAGAGGCAAGTCGAATGAAAATTTCAAGGTGGAGTTGATATTTTTTAAATTATATGTAAATGGGCATATGATTGTAAGACCTGGTTAGGCATGTTGGGGATACTACACACTCACCTGGGTAATTATTTTCCTAAGGTTGATTGATCGTTGTTGAGGGTGATTCCATAGATGAGGAAATTCTCTCTTAATAATATTCCCCTACAAATTAGGGATCCTTCTACAAAATAGGGTGGCTTCCCTCTTCATTTCAAAGTCAGTTACACCTCAATTAAACTAGTAGAGGCCACTCATGCATGGAAACTTCAGTTTTATCACCAACAGTTACATGTTCACACCATTTTCTTCACCAGGTGGGTGCATGTATCATGCATGTGGCCAAGAGGGAACATATATTATGATTTCATGTGCTTCTCTCACTTCCACACATGTGACTCAGTTAACTGATGATTTCATGGACCAGTTAACTAGGACTAGGTGGAATATTACTTTGGTTTCTATCAGTGAATATATAGATATCTCTAGATCATTACTATGGTTCATTCACTTATCCATGTAGAGTATATAATGTGTATTTTACCATTTTATTCATTTGGTTAATACAATCATTCTTTCTCTCAAGATTGTCTCTCTTCTCTTCTCTCTCTCGCAAGATTTTTATGTTGTTTCTACTAGCCAGGTTCATTGTGAAAACTTCACATGGTATCATAGCCTTGGTTGCTAGAAGAAAACACAAAAGAATTTTATTTGCAGGTACATGAGGAAGATCCGATCAAAAAGGATGGAGAATTCATTGGAAATACTTCTCATTCCACATAACTACCTTGAGTGGAAGCTAAAAAAAAATTCATCAACTCAGATGCATAGGCTTGTACTAGATTACGATGGCTACAGAGGCAGATCCAACATCTGTTATTGAGAATAATAGGTGTCTGAACTGCATGGATGAGGCCTACATCCTCATCTGCATGTTTATGTCTCTTGATATTTTGTTTCACATTAAATCTTGTACCACACCAAATGAGATTTTGACAAAGTTGGAGGATCTCTTTGGAAAAAAGGACGAAATGAGAGGATATATGCTCGAGGTAGAGTTGAATTCCTTAGATTCGAGGAATTTTGATAACATCTAGGACTTATTTGTGAATTTCAAGCCCCTCCTTATTCATCTAAAGTGATGTGGTATAGATAAATAAACTCAACACAATCAATTAATACGTTCTATCTTGAAAAAACTTGATTCTGGATTATTTTATTTTCATCTCATCATTCCATACAAACAAATTCACTTTAGGCTAAACATGGAAAATACCGACATTAAATTAGTTTATTGAAGCCTTAACACATGAGAAATATAATCTCATCAAAATTGGGATAATCAAGGGACCCAATGTGCATGCACTCACTGTGTATGAGAGCAACAACACTTCCAATTCAAATTCCAAGAAGAAAAGCAAGGGAAATGTGCATGTAGAGCCAAAGAAGGAAGGGTACTCTAAACCCTTTGATGATTCTTCAGGCTCCAAAGGTGGAAAAGGAAAGAAAGGGAACACCAAATGTGGTTACTGCAACCGCAACTACCATCCCGAATAAACATGCATGAAGAAACGAATTCATTTGATGGCACAAATTATTTAGAAGAATGATCTTGGGGATCACATTCCTGAAGCTTCCAAGATGAAGTTAGAAGATCAAGAATGAGCAAAACAAGGTAAATCTCATGTATTGATACCTAAATATGAGGAATGTACTGCATATTTACTTCTACCTATATTTATGCAAAGAATGGCATGAATTATGGAGGAACAATTTAACAAAATCAAATACTACGTGGATGGATTATAACCAAATTAATCTTTGGGTAGTTATGGGAGGTATTCTCCAACTATTTATAAGAAAGAAAATTTAATTTAATTTTAAATTTAATTTTCAAAGAGAGGTGTATTTTTGGATCAATTTAATATTACTAGAAAAAGACACAACAATAGACACACATATTTTTCTCTCTCGCAAGTGGGAAGTGATCTAAGGAAGAGACTAAAGTTTCCAGGTAGTTGAAATTTTCAGTGTAATTACTTAGTGATGTTCTAGAGTTTACAAAAGTGATATCGTTGGAAGTGATTAGCACTTGAGGAAAATTGTTCTTGTCTAATTTAACACTAGAAAATCAACATGGTTAGCCATATGACATCGAGTATATGATGGATGTGTGTTAGTAGAAGACGTATCATTTCGAGGGTCACTGTATATAGTTGTGCACAAGATAAATTGATCTCCTCTAGGAGGTGCTTTTTGTTGTTCTTGTTTCTTGTTTCAGGCACATCACAGGTAATATCTCTAAGAAGGAGCCATAATGATAGTCTCAGGAAGAAACATGAAGCAAGACTATCTAAACATAGAGTTGTGCACATCCATGTACTGAAGAAGAAGAGGAGGTCAACACATGCAGAGGGAGAAGATGACTCTGAAGACTATATAACTTTAGAGGGAGTTATGTCTTCAGATTTTTTCTATGGGAAATTGGATAGTTTCATGATGACATGTTGTAGCTATTAGAGAGCTACCCACCAACCCTAGATGAATGTTGTGAAGTCACTATGGATTTTCGGTGATGTATATATTCATGTGTCCGACAATCAATGGTCATGAGCTCGTGTGGATGGAGAGAGTGTTAGATTTTGTGTCGAATATAATACCTTCCTCATTAAGAGGGAGTGTTGACATTTTATGTAATTTCGGAAGTTATTCTTAAGTGTTAATGTTTCAACATTGTGACGACATTCTCCGAGGATTGGTCGTGGTAAGTTGAAAAATGGAGAATGGAAATGACATAGTCTTCTACATACATAAGACTTAAATTTTGTGGATTTCAACATTTGGAAGGATTGAAATTCTACATGTGGCATAGATGGAAACCTGATCAAGAAGAATGGTCCTTGTAGTCAAAGAACACCCCGTTGAGTACGTGAAAAATGTGGGACTCTCAGTGTGAAAATTGAAGGATTTATATAGATGAGATATTTCTAAATCAAGGGATGTATACACTAGAAATCCTGAAGAGGTTCAGGATGTTAGATTGCAAGGCAATGGCTACACCTATGGTATCAAATTCGAATTTGTTGCAGGATACGACTTCATAAACTGTGTTTGTTACTTTATATAAGGAAATGGTGGGTTCATTGATGAACTTGATGAACACAAGAACATATATTTGTTTTGTTGTGAACACCCTGAGTCAATATATGGAGAATCCTAGGTAGGTTCATTTGGTCGCAACAAAACATGTGATGAGGTACCTTAAGGGTACATTGGATTATGGTCTTAGGTATGTGACAAACCATGATTTTGGGTTATATGGATATTCATATTCATATTGGGCCAACAATGTTCCTGACCGCAAAAGTACTTCTGCATATTGCTTTAGTCTAAGCTCCAATATGGTTTCATGGAGCAACATGAAGCAGTTGTGTGTAACACTCAATATGGGTGAGGCAGAGTATGTGGTAGCATGTGAAACAAGTCATGAAGTAGTGTGGCTTTGTAAATTGCTTAATATTGGACTAAATTTGACTTGTAGGCAAGACCTACAAGAAGAGGATGATGAGACTTGTTCTAGAGGACAAGTGATGAAGTCATCAGGTTGAAGATCCAGTTGATATTCAGTGCTCAAGAGGGAGTCGGACAACCAATTCCAGAGGGATTTGGGTACTACAGTGAGGAGCAGGAGGCTCCACGGGATGCAGGAAGCAGTCATGTGTGGCACTTAGTATGGCTTAAGCTGAGTATGTGGTAGCATGTGTAGCAAGTTGTGAAGCAATGTGACTTCATCAATTGTAGACTATTGGACTGAATTTGACTTGTAGGTAAGACCCACAAGAAGAGTATGATTAGACTTGTTCTAGAGGAAAAGTGATGAAGTTAGTAGGTTGAAGATTCAATTGATATTCAATGCTCTAGAGGGAGTTGGATGGTCAGTTCTAGAGGGAGTTGCGTACTACAATAAGGAGTAAGAGGCTTTGTTGGATGAAGGAATAAGTCATGTGTGGTGCTCAGTATAGCTGAAGATGGGTATTTGGCAGCATGTGCAGTAGCAGTGTGGCTTCGATAACTATTTTTTGGGTTATTTGGTCTCGGACTGGAGGTGACCTGCATTTGGTGTGACAACCAGAGTTACATGAATTCATCAGAGAACCTTGTGGTCTATGACAGGTTGAAACATATCGAGATTAGATATTACTATATCAAGGATATGGTGCAAAAGGGAGCAATGTGGCTCCAATTTCATGACTATAAATGATCAAGTTGTGGATTTCTTTACCAAGTCGTTGTCGAGGATGAAGTTTGAGTACTTCAGGGACAAGCTTGGTGTGGTCCCTCTTCATATGGAGTGTTCTCATCCAGTGTGAAAAAGGGTTGGCCCTGAGACATGTGGAACTCATCCAGCATGAAAAAGGGCTGGCACTAAGTGTTCTCATCCAACATGAAAAAGGGATGGCACTGAGACAGGTGGAACTCATCCAACATGAAAAAGGGGATGGCATTGAGTGTTCTCATCCAGCATGAAAAAGGGATGACACTAAGATAGGTGGAACTCATCCAGTATGAAAAATGGCTAGCACTGAGTGTTTTCATCCAACATGAAAAAGGGTTGGCACTGAGACATGTGGAACTCATCCAACATAAAAAAGGGTTGGCAATGAGTATTCTCATCCAACATGAAAAAGGGCAGGGATGATTTTAGGGGCTAAATTTCGTTCATGGGCTAATTTTCCATGATTTTTCCAAAAAAGAGATTCACTATTTTAAAATTGATTCGCCCAAATTCTATAGGATAAAATTTATTTTACCTTGAAAATCACCAAAATTTATTATTTTATGTAAAAAAAAAAATCAATTATCTCATGAAACACTAATTTTCAATTTTTTGTTGTAGAAAAGAAAAAAAAAATGAAACCCATTCAACACATAAGATAAGATGGAAAGGAATAAAATTGTTGATTGGAAAGTTTGTGAGTATTGATGTTTTTGTTATTACTTGAAATTTCATCTTTTTTATGATCTTTATATTTAAATAATTAATTTACACTCATCCATGGATGTATTTTAATATGTGCTAACATACAAAGAAGATTCAACTGGAGAATGTATAGACATTGGGTTAAGTATGGGTTGTGAGTATATGTTGTAGTATCAAGGTTTAATTGAACGATTTGTAGGTAGTTATGTTGTTTAACTTCCCTTGTTTTATAATTAATAGAACAACAAGAAACATTTATATTAATTACATCGATTTTTCTTTTCCATGGAGTATTAAACATGCAGGAAACGAAGTATGGAGTGCATCCAACATAATATATTTTGAGAGACGACATGCAACATGTCTTCGAAAAAATGTGTATTGTTTATGAAACAATCACTACTATGGTAGAATTTTTTATTTATGTAATCATGTATATTCTACTATATATATATATATATATATATAGATATACTTATATAAATGTAGATATACTTATTACACTTTATTTCTATTTTTGTATATGGAACATAAAAAGCAAGTCGATCAAGAAAAAATTAGGTTAAATAACCAAAGTACAATATTTCCTACAAGTGATGAAGAAATGAGGCATGCACATAGCTCGAGTGATGATAGTAGTTCAAGTGATGTCGAATGACAATCAATATAATTGAATTTTACTTCAAGTTGTATGTCTTGGAATATTTATTTGTGAAAAACAGGGATTTTGTTTATTGTACTCAACATATTGTCCCAATTGCACGAGGACATGTTACCAATGAGTGGAAAAAATATATATTTGTTGCATTTTGATTATTGTGGACCTTTACATTGTCTCATCTTGTATGACGATGGGTCACTTGTTCATATATAATCAAGTGGGTTTCTTACTTTATTGCATTATCAAATGTAGTAAAATGTTGCATTGTTGATTAATTAATATATAGATGATTCGCATTATTACATATAACAAAGGTGTAATCCATTCGATAACATGTTAATTCAATCATTATGTCAAACACAATAACAAAAATATTTATTATAAAAAAAACGATTAATTGAAAATTTGTTAAAAAAACAATTAATTAAAATATATACATATTGGTGCACTGTATCATTTTGAACTCACTAAAAAATGTGTTTTTAATGAATTATACACACTAGTGCTAAAAATTATGAGAAAACATTGTTTCTTTAAATGACATAATGTACAATTATATTTCTATCGTTTCAAAATATTTTGGTGTGCCTGATTATAATACACATCGGTGCATGCATAAACATAAAAAGCACATGTGCTTTTTATTTATGTGTATTCAATGATGTTTTTTGTTTATGGGTACACACTGGTTATTTTTATTTATGTTTATGCACCATTTATTTTCATTTATGTGTGTGCACTTGTGCATTATACTCAATATCGCATAATGTGTTTTGCCAATAAAATCACCCAAAGAAAAAAACCTCTGCTAGCCAATTGTTTTTTGGTTATGTGAAACACCCATTAAAATTGCCAGGCTTTGCTATAACCTCCGCTATAGATACCGAAGGTTGTAGCGGAGCTTTTTTTTTTAATTTTTCCCAATCTTGAAACACTAAAAACCTCAGCAAAAACTTTTGTTGCAAAGTGTTTTCCTTGTAGTGTTTCAAATGTTGTATACCATGCATTAATTTATAATTAATCTTCATCCATTGGATATGTGGTTAGAATGTATCTAACTCGTGTGCTTGAGATATTCAATACAAGTCTCTCTCGATTGAGGTATCCCCTCCTATTCATCCTGCAAAAAATCCAAGCCCTACTGAGTCCAGATGTTAAACTAGGCCCAAGTCTCAATGAAGGAGAAACAAACAAAGTTAAGTCACAACTATGCACACAAAATTTCCCAATCCCATGGAGGAGTCAAGTGAGGAGGAGATAATTATCCCTTGGGTGACTAGCCATGGTGGCCATGGTATCCCCCTAGGATGGGTCATGCAACCTCAGTCACTCAAGATAGTCCCTCTCACCTCTACACGCAAAAGAAACACAAAAAATTATCAACAAAGAAGGGGAGATGAGGGGTTTTGTTCACTAGTGTTCATTCATTTATTATTATTATTTAATGCCAAGGTATTAGGTGGAAGAAGCACATAAGCCTCATGCAAGGCATTTGTTTTTTTGTTTTTTTAGCATCATATGTAGATTTTAACCTTGCACAATTAATAAATACAAATATATTCTTAATAAAAATAGAATATACAATGTCACACACACACACACACACACACACACACACACACACACGTTACAAATGGATTTTACCCTAGAAACCCAAACTAGGAAAACCAACAACTTGTTTAGAGCCACACATCTAATCATTTATTCATCATATATTTATTGTTTACAATACAATACATATAGGATCCCGCAACATTCAAAACCCCTAATCCATTGACCATGATTAGTCAATAACCCTAACTCCTTAACCAGAATTAGAAAACCATCAGTGAAAACCATGTGCCCAAAAAATTCCAAAAACCCTGTTCCTCACACACACCCGGTGCAAAGCAGACACTAAATCTAGTCGTGCAAAGAATATAACACATACCCAACATCATATGTTATTTATTTGACAAAATTCTTCCAAACCTCTATGAGTAATCTAAACCTTCTTCAACACTGCATCCTCCTCCAACTCTTTGAGTGCATTCGGTGAAAGTTATTCTATTGATGGAAGTACTCATCCTTCCCCTTCCCCATCCAACGTGGATGGTTCATATAAGTGAAATTTGTCCACATTAACAATGAAATGCATTCACATATATTGATTTAGATCCATTTTGAATGCATTATCACTGGCTTATGTTGAGAAATGTTGTGTGAGCATGAACTTCTTGGACAAGTTACATTGTGAATGCGCAAGAAGGGGTTCAAGAAATTTCTTTAGTGACCAATTAGGAAAGGTGGGAAATAATTCCATCTTGTAATTTCACTTGAAAAATAAAAGAAAAACTGAAAGTCTTATGTTTTAAAGTCAATTAGTATTAGTAATATAAATTAAATGTTCTATAAGTTCTAAAACATTAGTGACTTAGATTAACATTTAATTTTAGCCATACAACTAACGGTTAAGATATGTGGTAGCTAGGAGTGAAGATATTAGTTATATCTCCCAAAGCATAAAGAGGACAAGATACGAGAATTCTATCTCATATGAGAGGAGAGTAAGAGATTGGAAGAAGGAAGAGTGCATTCAAAGAGAATAAGACCATATTGCTAAAGAGACCAACAAGATACCAACAAGTTGTACATATCAAACCATTGTTATAGCTATATTATCTTAGGCATGAGTCATACAACTTCATATTTGGCTATACACAATCTTATGTGGATTGTTGGAGTTTCTTGTAGCTGTTGAGAGGAGATAAAGAGTAGTTTGTTGTCTAGGAAAGGTAGAAACAAGGTATGCCATATTGTTGTAGGTATACCCTCTCTTACACAGGTCATAATTTGTTGTTTGAGGCGATTTTATTGACTTTACAACTATTGGTTCAAGCAATATGCATAGGTCACCTTGTAAGATTCGATCAAAGGAATGAAAATCTTCTTAAATGGACAAATATTTGTGCATGTGTTTTATTCCTTCCGCTATTCATTTTTCAACTATTGTTTGATTGATGTAATATTAAAAAAATTACATTTCTACTATTAAATAAATTATGTTTTGATTTATTGAATGAGAGAACATTAGGAAAATAGTCACCTATGCTAGAAAAAACTACATGACATCAAAGGTATTTCTCTAATTGAGATTCTCAATGGTTTACAATGTGAATCAACTGCTAGAAACAAGGACTAGCAGTTAGAGAGTTTTAATATTCCTTTTTTTAAGGACTAATTTTCATAGATAAGAATTTTTGCATTAGATCTTAGAGATTTCCTCAACTATCCTCAAATTTAAGGATAAATTGGATGGTGCCACACATTTCTTGTCATGGAAATTGAGGGTGACACTCTTATTAGAAGAAAATCATCTATATGATTTATTGTCAAGGATTTTTTTCCTTCACCTTAGATTTGTAGCAGTTGGTATCTCACAAGAAGAAGGAAGTGAAGGCCAAGTGGATGGTCATATATCCCATAAAGGATAATTTGAACCCTCATATGAGAATAATAAGGAAAAGGAAATGTTTGATGCCCTCGTAAGCCTCTACTAAAGTGAAAATATAAATAAGAGGACGATATTGTGAAATAAACTCAGCTCCATAGAGATGACCAAATCAGATTCAGTTACCAATTATATTATGAAAATCGTGCATATTCATGACAAAATTGCAACATTTGGGGAGAATATTACAAATGTAGAGCTTGTAAACATGGAATTGAATGAATTCCCAACTTCAAGAGAACCATTTGTAAAAGGTACTTTTTTGCATGAGAAACTTCCTAAGTTTGAAAGGTTGTGGGATAAAGGTACCCAGGAGGAGACTCAAATGGATTCAAAGGCCATCAAGAAGGGTGATGACGAGAACCTAGCCCTATTTGGTTAGACAAATAACAACAGAGGTAAGAGACCCAACAAGGGTAAGGGTGAGGATTCAACCTCATAGGTAGGAAAAAAGGACTTGACTAAAATCAAGTGATTTTCATAAGCACGGTCATTATGCATCACATTGTCCAGATAAGAAGAAGGGTAAAGAGAAGCAACAATAGAAGCAGGTAGTAGCCTCTGCACAAACTCAAATGAACAAGTTTTCTACCAATTTCAAGAAGGATATTGATGGTATATTTCCTTTATGCCATCACAATTCCTATGAATTCATGGTACATTGTGTTGAATACCTAATCCTTGTATTATGGTAATTCATAAATAAAAATTGTACATAATGTGAAGATTCGTATGTGATAGAAAGAGTCACATGAAAGGTGAAGAGAAACCATCACTTAAATCTGTACTTATTGAGGCTTCACATTAAGGAATGCAATAAATTGTGGAGTTACATTTTCTACCCATACATGGTCTATCAATGGTATAAGAGCCAGAGCAAGTTAGCTACATGATTCCCTGGGCATTTCATTCCCTCTTCTCGTCTGTAGAAACATATTTTCTAGTCTGTCTCTCCTGTCATGAGTATTAGTCTTCCATCTACACCCTTTCCTTCATTATAATAGCTTGGAATGAATTCCCAATCACATTCCTTCCCTCTTTGTGAAACGCTTTTCCCGATTCTCTCTATCTATGAAACCCTCATGTGGCTCTCTCACTGTTGAAACTATTTGACCCTTCAATGGGTAGATCTAACTCATGCCCTATCTTGTAATTTGGTGTACGAATTATCATTTGGTTTCAGAAACCCTCGCACGGATCTCTCACTATAGAAAATCTTCTCTTGTTTCTAACCAATCTCATGTCCACCATGGTCACCGCAACTCGCTTACCTCTAACTCCACATTGGAATTAGAATCTGTGTATAATATTTGAAATCCTTTATTCCACAATTTCAAATCCATTTCTAATCATATTATTGGGTCTAATTTGAGTAGAAATCCAAGATATCTTATTGGTTTTATCTGAACTCGAAGAAAATATATAAATTTATCATATGAACCTACATGGATCAAGTCCATCAGACATAGATATTGACCCAATGATGAAAATGATGAAATAGAAGAGAACTTATGGTCATCTATCTTCACAATGTCATAGTGGGCACCAGATTTCTCAAAGATTTAATTTGGGAGGCATGGATCCCGTGGCCATGTGATTTTATTCTCTCACACTCTCTACCAACGTGGTTACAATATTTGGAATTTTAGAGCGATTTTCTGGCTCGACGACCATTTTATTGTAGAGATTATTTTTCTTGCAATAATTTCTTTTATAAATATGCATTATCTCATCTCCATTTTCGACATGGTACTGACTGGTAAACAAAATTACCCAGAATGCTACAAAAATATCAAACACACTTTAATCTTTAAAGACTTGTGGAATATTATTTTTGAAGAAACAACTTCTAGTGAAGAAGAAGCTAAATTGGAAGCTCAGTTGAAGAGTAGTAGGCTGGCCATTCCTACATCAAATAAGGAGAGTACCATATGGAAGGAAAAACACTAGAAAATATATGTTGTTATTGTTGTGACAATAAGTGATGAGGTGAGCCACCATATTGTTTCCATTAATGACTCTTAGTGTGATTTGAAGAAGTTTAAGGACTTGTATGACTCTCACTCAGAACCAAAACTCATAAAATTTTTGGTGAAGCTCTTCAACCTAGAGTTGGAGAATGATGATCCCATGACTTTATCTTTTGAGATCAAAGCCACAATACATTACATTGATTACATTGGAGTGAATATATACCTTCCTCTCATATCCTTCATTAAGGATCTCTACCCTACATATTCTCACTACATTGAATCTGTGCAAGCTAGTGGTCAAATGAAATCCATCACATTTGACACTTTGGTGGAGAAAGTTACAGAACATGAGAAATATTTTGGAAATAAGTTGACATAGTACACTGGTCATACCATGTTCATTACTAAAAAAGGAAAGAATCAATCACACGATTCTTCTATAGGAGAAGGAAGTAAAATATTACATGGAAGAAATGAATTCAGTTACAAGGAGGGTAGACACAACCAAGAAAAAATATATGATCTTCACTATGAACATTTCAAAAAGAATGGGCCACATGAAGCAAAGAGATGCATAATATCATGGGAGAAGATCAAAGATACAAAAAAATAGAAAGAAGAAAAAGGTAAAACATCAGATTTGGAAAAATGTAAAGCACCTGAATTTTCTCATTGTATTGTTTCCCATTGCAATATAGGAGTAATTGAAGATTTTTTTAGCAGATCATTTTCTTCTTGGAGAGATGCATGGCTCCTTGACATAAGTGAAGCCTACCACATGAATTTCTAGAGAGACTTTTTTGAATATTTCAATGACAATATAGATGGAATAGTTTATTTTGTAGATAAATCAAGTCTCAAACCTTCAGGAACTTGCACCATCAGACTTAAATTTCCTAAACTATCATATTTTTTTTGCATGATGTGCTCTATATTCTTGAGTTGCGAAGGAACTTGTTATCCCGTGTGCACATTTGACAACACAGACACTTTATACATATATTTGGTGGTAAATTTGAAATAAGGAATGCTTCTTACAACATGATCATCATATCGAAGTAGAATATGGAATAAAACTCAAGTTGAAAGGGACATCTTCAAATGCACAAGATTCTACATACCCTTATCACAAAAATGAAGGTACAATTTCATCTATTCTCTTGTTTCATGCTATATTTGGTCACATTAATTATGCCAACCTTCATTTCTTGAAAAATAATGGTGTTTCTATTTTACCCACTTATCCTAGGAACTTGAAGCAATCTGGTGCTTGTATCTTGGGAAAGCGTAGTAAACAACCTTTTCATGATTCCACTACCATAACATGTATTGAACTGATACATTCTTATTTGTGTGGCCCCATGCCTATTCCATATTCAAATGAAAATAAATATATCATCTCTTTGATTAATGATTACATAAGGATGTGTTGGGTGTACCTACTAAAAGAAAAATCACAAGTTTTTGAGACTTTTAAATTTTTTCATGTATGGATCCAAAATGAAGCTCAATCTTGTATTGTCCCTCTTCACACTGATAATGGAAGAGAATATACATCTATTTATTTTGAAAACTATCTACACCAACATGGGATGAAACATCAAACCATAGTTCCATACTATCCTCGACATAATGGTGTAGTTGAAATAATGAACAAGACTCTCCTAAATATGGTTCATTCCATGATTTTTTTCAAAAATGTAAAATTGATGTTTTGGACTGATGCATTTCTATGTGTAGTTTATGTGAAAACAAAGTTTCCATATCATTCTCTTGAAAATAAGACTCTGTACGAAATGCAGTATGGTTGATTCCTTTTGTGAGTCATCTAAGGGTCTTTAGTTCCACCTGCTACGCCTTAATTCCTAAGAAACAAAGAGACATGATTGATGCAAGGAGTTTCAAATGTGTCTTCTTGGGGTACTCAAATACCACCAAGGCATATCTTCTTTACAATGATGTGAACAATAAATCCATTCTTTCCAGAGATGTATTTTTTCTTGAATCCTGTGAGACTGACAAGACTGTGTAGAGGAAGCTTGATCATTTGGAAAAATTCACTTATGTAAAGACATATAATGAATTTTATGATGATATTCCACATATTGAAGTGGGGATCCTTATCTTGGATCAATCTCTGGAATCTTATATTGAAGCAACACCTTCCCCTCATGAAGAAGTTCTAGCCACTTCATCAAACCCTGAAGTCCATTTGGATGATGTGACTAAGAGGATTGAAAATCTTTAAGTCTTGTTGAAAATTCAAAATCATCTCAATCCGTTGAGCAACCTAGACCATCTTAGAAAAGTCCACCAAAATGGCTCATAAAAACACTTAAAAGTGTTCATCCCGATGAGGTCTAAAATACAGGAACCAAAAGTTCCTCAAGCCAAGCTGGAGGTAATGTAGATGATATGGACTCTTCATATGACGATGATTTGAATTTATCTACTAACTTTGAACCAACCTCCTTTGAAGAAGCTTCTTCTTATCATGAGTGGAAAGAACCCATGGAAAAGGAGTATAATTCTCTCATCAAGAATGGGATGTGGAAGTTGGTTGATCCTCCATTTGGAAGAAAATCAATTGGCTACAAGTGGGTTTTCAAGAACAGGTACAAATCATATGGCTCACTTGACAAGAAAAAATAAAGGCTCATGGTAAAAGGATTCGCATGGAAAGAAGGTATTGATTATGAGGAGACTTTCTACCCCACAACAAAATGGGTTATCATCCATACTTTATTTTCCTTGGAAACAAAAAATGGGTGGAAAATTCATCAAATGGATGTGAAGGTTGTTTTCTTGAATGGAGACTTGAAAGATATTGTCTTCATGTCTCAGCTAGAAGGTTTTGTTGTGAAGAGACAAGAATAAAAAATATATGCATTTTCATCAAATCCTTATATGGCCTAAAACAAGAGACACGAGTGTGGTATGAAAATATAAGTGAGCATCTTATAAAATTGAATTTCAAGCACTTCAATCTTGACGATGCAGCTCTATCTGTCAAGAAAGTTTGAAAATTTGTGGTATATCTTGTAGTGTATGTAGATGATCTGTTGATAATAGGGAACAATGAAATTTATATTGCATCCATAAAGAAGAATTTGAACAAAGGTTTTGAGATACCATATTTGGGATATGTTCACTACTATTTGGGCATTGAAGTGATTCAAAATCCAAAGTACATATTCATCTCTGAAAAGAAGTATGTTGGAGAATTGTTGAACAAGTTTGGCATGGATGAGTGTAATCCTATCTCTACTCCAATGGAATAGAATTTGAATCTCACATCAAAAGAAGGGAATGATTTGAGGATGCAACCAAGTGAATACATCTTGTGGGAAGTCTTATCTACCTTACCACCACTAGACCAGATATTTCATTTTATGTTGGAATTCTTTCCAAGTTCATGCAAAAACATTGTCAAGGACATTGATCTATTGGAAAAAGAGTTCTAAAATACTTCAAGGGAACTCAATATTTTGGACTCGAGTACTCTAAGGTGGATGATTTCAACCCAATTCTAAGGGAGCATAGATCTAAGGAGATTTTAGACCTAGTTCATTTTGATGTTTTTGGACTGATGCAAGTAGCATAAATTTCATAAAGCATGTACTATGTTTCCTTCATGGATGACTTATTTCGTAAAACTTGGATCTACTTGCTAAATACCATGGATGAGGTATTTAGTAGGTTTCAAGTGTTCAAAGATCTGGCCAAAAACTAGATAGGGAAGAATATCAAAGTCTTGATATCAAACAATGGGGGTGAGTATACCTCCAAGGAATTTGAGTGGTTTTGCAAGGAGGTAGAAATCAAGAGGCATATTATTGTTTTGTACAACCCATAAGAGTATAGGGTTGCAAAATGAAAGAATCGATCCATAATAGGGGTTGTTAAGGCCATGATTCATGACTATGACTTGCTAATGTTTATTTGGGTAGAGGCATGTAAAACAACATTCAACATTCAAAATTAGTGTCAGCAAAAGATCTCAGAGGACAATACACCAAAGGAAGCATTTTCTAATGTGAAATGAGAGGTGAGTCATTTCCACATATTTATTTTTCTAGTTTATATCCATGTACATGTAGAGAAGAAGACCAATTTGGAGCCCTCCAATAGGAAGGGTTTATTTGTGGGTTGTAGTGAGACTTTAAAGGCCTACAAGGTCTATATTCAAGAGCAAAGGAAGACAATAATGAGTAGGGTTGTAATTTTTAAGCAAGACTTTGCATCTAGGAAGTCCTATGAGCCTATTCTAGTGATAGAGGATGCTCATAAAAGATTGCATAGAATCAACATATCCATTCTCATAAATAAAAATTAAGATTAGTATTTTTTATCTCAAAGAAAAAAAATAAAATAAAAATTATTCATCTCTTGCATGAATGATCTAGTCTCTAATCTATAATTACTTTGATATTTAATGAAGTACCTTAATAGACATGTATATCATAATCCAAGTGAAAGCAAATTTCATATTCATTTCAATTCTTTATTATTTCTTAACCACAACATAAACTCTTATTAAAGAAATTACAAGAGTTTCTCCTCTTTGCAAGTTTTCAACCATAATAACATAGACAAAAAAAAATCAAGCACTATGCCAATAGCCATTCTTTGCTTAGTCATTGCTTTACAAATTTAGAGATCTTCAAGATTCTCACTCACTCTCACAAACCCCATCTTCAAGTTTAGGGTAGAGTGTTACACCAAACAAAGGTGGCTTGGGAAAATGCACATTGGCTGTGAGTAAGTGTTTGTAAAGGAAGTTAAAAGTTTTAAGCTTAATTCATTAACATTGTCTACAAAACCCATGTGGAATATTGGTCTATTAATTTATAAATAATTTTTTTACAAGATCCACAAAGGTGGTTTGGAAAAGGCACATTGGTTGTGAGTAATTACAAGATCCACAAAGGTGGTTTGGAAAAGGCACATTGGTTGTGAGTAAGTATTTGTAAAGGAAGTTAAAAGTTTTTAGCTTAATTCATTAATATTGTATAAAAAACCATGTGGAATATTGGTCAATTAATTTATAAATAATTTTTTTACAAGATCTATGAAAAATATTTGGTTTAATTAATTAAACTTGTTTACAAAACTTATGTGGAATATTGTCCAAATTAAATTAATTGACCAATATTCCACATGGGCATGGGTTAGAACCTCTTATACAAGTTTATCTATAAGTTTCTACAAAAACCATATGGAATATTACTCAATTAATTTATAAATATTTTTTTTACAAAGTCCATGTAAATATTTGACTTAATTAGTTAAGCTTGTTTACAAAACTTATGTAGAATATTGTCCAAATTAAATTAATTTATAAATAACCTTCTCTACCAGGTCCATATAAAATAATGTCCAAATTAATTTTGGATGATAAAACAAGTAATTTAATATTATTTTAATAAAACATAATATAAATAAACATTATATACCCAACGACATAATAAGAAAAATTATAGAAACTGCGTTATATACCATCAAATTTGAGAGCTTTCCAATGAGTGCATATTAATACCGAACTTGGGACATTTGAACCATTCCAACCAGTTTTGTTATTAAAATTAAAAGTGGGAAGTCCCGGAACTCGGGCCATTTGAACCGTTCGAACTAATTTTGTTGTTAAAATATAAAATGAGAAGAAAAGTTGTTTTTCTTTTGACATTTCAAAATTTCAACGGAAAATACAAGCAAACTCATGTTGATCAATAACGCCCTCATGCTAATCGATAACTACTAGCTGCTGAAACAACTCCCCTTCAATCTTTTAAAATAATAAAAATTACATTTATAATAAATTATCAATATAAATAATATCAAATTATCTAAGCTAACAAAAAATATAAAATTGTTTTAACAAATTATCAATATCCATAATATTCAGTGTTTTAGTACAATAATTAATTAAATAATTAATATCAATATTTTTTATCACCTATTCTCTCAATATAACAACTACACACTCATACTCATACAGTATTAAGTATTAGGTTCAAATATTTTATTTTAATTTCTTAATATGACCACTGTCACAACCACATAGGATGTCTATTCAAATTTTGCAATCGTTCACTTTTTGAGGGAGTGTGGCATTGCGGCAATTATTACTTGGTTGCTTGGAAACACCAAGAATACTTAGTATGGACTATGCCTCTTCACCTAGAGCATAACCATACTCTATTCTAGGCTACAATAGATTCACATTCTAATTTTGTGCAACTCAATTGTATACTTAGATAGTGTTGTTAACATATTTAACACTTAGTCAATCAAGCATACATCCAAGAACATAAGAAACCAAGAAAACGGTTGTGAAACAAATAAGAAACATACACAGAAATAGTGCATCCAACACACACCATGCCTAACACCCAACTAAGTCTTGTTATTGCAAAATAGTTACATTATGAGCACTACCAGCTCAGTTTACAACTTGGGAAAAGTCACACAACTCGCCTCACCTCACCAAGGCACTCATACATAGATTCATCACACCAAGATTTTATGTCCTAACCAGCTTTGCAACATCTTGTTTTTCATCCCAAATGTGCACCCAACCGTATACTTTTTGTCCCTTCTTTATTATTCATAGACTTCACCAAGTTAACATAGACTTTGGTTCTACCTCACACATGCCTCACTACGACAGCTAAGAAATTATTTGCATCAGGAAAGAAATGACGATAATATAGTTACAACATATCAACTTGAGGACATCTCAATGAAGGACAACACAAGTAACATATACATGAAGGCCTAGCATAAAAGCACACCAAGAAGCTTGAAGCAATTTACAACATTTACTCAAATAAAGAATATAAACGACTATGCTAATAACATCCATGATCATCAAGGCGTAAAAGTGTCTAATAACCAACACACGTAACATAAACTTAATAGGGTGAGCGAGGATAGTGATAACAACAATCAATCGTTACCATTATCTTTCATGGCGCATGAAAAATGATCAACAACCATACATTAATCCTAATTCATAATTAACATGGTGCATGGATAACCATTAGCATAAATCATCATATTTCACATTAAACCAAGACACAAGAGTGATTATCTATATCAGTTGTTCATTACATTAAGCCTTCAATTGCACAATATTTTACTATCTCAAACAATCATTCTTACATTATGTTTCGTTTCGCAAGGAAATCATCATCCTTCCATCATAAATCCACATTATTAATAGCTTCTCAAGAGAGTAAACAAATTTAAACAACACATGACCACTGAAATTAGGATGCGCAAGTACATTTTATTCCTAAACTAATCATGCGCCATCGTTTTTGCGACACATACGGGTAATCAAAATCATAAATAATTAAGCGTCAACAATAGTCCATAGGCCATTCAATCTAATCATTAACCAATCATCTGTCACCTTAAAATTCGTTCATGGAAGAAGACTAACAACTACACAATCATCCATTACAACATATTCTAATGCAAGTCAACCATGCATTTCAAAAATATTTAGTAATGCAATGCGACATATTGTGCACCATTGTTTGCAGTCTAGAAGTCGAGGTTATAAGAAAATTGAGATGTACATGTAATAAAGGCAAGAAATTGGGTTCCTCTTTTATGGATTAGAACCTAAATTCTTTTGGAGACCACAATAATAAACATTCTCTATGTTCATTGTAATTCATATCCTAATTTTTATTTATTTTTAATGAACTCTTAATATTCGGGAAAAAAAAAAAAACCTAAACCAAATAAGATATATTTTTATTTGGAGGACATGGAAATTTGGGAATAATCACCTAGAAAAAGGGGAGGATAAATACATTGAAAGAATTTAGGCACAAATTATAAAATTGGCACCTCTAATCTTATCCCTCACAATTGTAGGCTTTGAATTTAACAAATCAACATGGTACCCATAAACCTTGCCCGGAGGCCTCATTGTGTCTATTTTAAAAGTGATGACAAACTAACGCTTCACATACAACACCATCATCATTAGGCATAATCTAGTCATTTTTTTATGGAGTTACTTATTGAAAATTAAGATCAACTTCTGGTTATAACATATGGGAATCTGTCATTAATAAACTATGTCTAAATTGTCATTGTGAACAATATATAAATCTTACATTCATAAGCCATAAGCAATATCAGAATATGTCATTAATAAACAACACCTGTCAGTAATAACCATATATAAATATGTCATTAAAACAATATATGTCAGTAATAACCCTATCTAAATCTGTCATTCAAACAATATCTAAATCTTGCGTTAAATAAAGCAATAATTCTGTCAAAAAGGTCGCGCGTGTGCACGAAGGCTCTTGCAGAGTAAAATTCTGGTTGGGCATTTTCACTGCAAGATCTCGGAAAATTCAAAGATCGAATTTCGAGTCTCCAGGGACATATTTAATATAGGAACCGAAAGGAAAGAAGGGATTCTTCACGCCCTGAGAGCGGAAAACATTTAATCATAGCTGAGAAGGGAATAAATAAAACATTTTTATTCCAGCGCTACAAGAATAAATAAAATACAGGTAAATAAATTCAAAATGGACATTTTTATCGCTGCTCTACAGGAATAAATAAAATACAAGGAAATACATCCAATATGGACATTTTTATTTCTGCGCTACAGGAATAAATAAAATACAGGTAAATAAATCCAAAATGGACATTTTTATTACAGTGCTACAGGAAACAATTTTATGTAAATGAAAACTATTCTAGGCAATTCTTTATGCAACAGAGACAATAAACTATACATAGGTAAAAACTCTCATGGGAGAATCATGAATCCATACAATTAAAAGAACCCAGATCATACATATCATAATCTTATTAAACAACATATATACTGGCATTCAAGGCCGTAGCAAATGAAGATGAGAATGATCTTCAATTTGAACCCAAGATTACACCCTTAACACAACCCAAGTATACAAAACAAGTGAATGTTGAAATAAATACCATACAAGTATAATCTCAATCTTAATGCAATTAACAACTTTATCCGGAATACCGTGACCGACTTTGACGAATCCGAAATGGTTGTCATGTGCTTGTTCTCTGTCCAGTTCCTGCTCGCTAACCATTGAGACCTCACCGGTACCTCCTAGCCAAAGCTATGGGTACTCTTCTTCCCCTAAGCCCCCCGAGCCGAAAAGGGGCCACACAAACAAACCAGAGAAAATTCAGACTTGAAACATTATTATTTTCTGTTCACCATTTATGAGAGTTTATTGCACATTCCTACCCAAATTTTGGGTTAGAGCACACAATGAGACAAATGACCCTCCCAAGCCCAATCCCACAAACATGTTTATGCCATGTCATTTCCATGCCATTTCCATGCCATGTCATTGTCATGTCTTTCCAAGCCATGCCATTTCCATGCAATTCCATTGCAATGTCATTCACATTCCTTGCCATCCCATGTCGTTGCCATGCCTTGCCAAGTCATGTCATGCCATGCCATGCAATTTCCATTGACATTTCCATGCCTTTCCATTTCCATGCCTTTCCATGCCTTTTGTTAAGTTTTTACAGTTGTTATTAGGTTATTTCCAAATTACATGAGAATTTAATGCATTTCCAAAACAACAACATAAAGAGGATCACTGGAAGAAACACAATCACAAGGTAGACAACAATTTATCCTGGGAATCCCTCATGGGGGACAAAACCCAACAAAAAATTCCTCAATAATAGATTGCCAATACAATGCCGAGACTAAAACCAAAACACCAATAATAAACTAAGACTGAGCATGCGCCTCTCTTCTCATTCCTCCTGCAACTACCTTCAAGATATGTGCACTAGATGAGTGATTTTGTGATTGAACAAGTGAGGCACCATCCTCACATATAAATACTAGTTGAGGAGGTGCTAGGGTTATGTCTCTTCACTTAGTAGGGACTGTTACACGTCAAAATTGCTCAACTGGATAAGTGTCGCATTGTCCCTCTCAATCGTTGTAAGTGTCGCAAGTTGGTCACTAGTGTCGCAAACGATGTTCAGGCATAATACCATGATAACGACACTAAGGAGACATTTATAACATCTCACATGACTGATTTGAAGGAGGAGAACTGGTTTACTGGAGTCAAATAACTCTTGACACCTGAAAGGAACCCTGA
>SNQJ01S0029519.1:103179-115078 GCA_010110895.2 Picea sitchensis | reverse complement strand
CGCCTTCAGGACAAGGTATGGTCATTATGAGTTCACAGTGGTGCCATTTGGGTTATCAAATGCACCAGTTGTTTTCATGTGCTTAATGAATGGTGTTTTCCTAGAATATTTAGACAAGTTTGTCATTATCTTTTTGGATGACATCCTTGTATATTCCAAGACAAAAGAAGAGCATGAGAAACACTTGAGGATGGTGTTACAGGTTCTAAGAGAGCACCAGTTGTTTTCTAAATTGAGCAAGTGCTCATTTTACCAAAATAGAATTCACTATTTGGGACATATAATAGTCGAAGAGGGATTAGAAGTAGACCCTAAAAATATTGAAGCCATTAAAGGGTGGGTAGCACCTAAGAATATGACAGAATTCAGATCCCTCATGGGTCTAGCTGGCTACTACAGGAGATTCATTGCAGGATTTTTGAGGATTTCTCACCCAATCACTTCCTTGCAAAGAAAAGGGGTAAAGTTTCAATGGACAGAAGAATGTGAAAAGAGCTTCCAGCAATTGAAGCAGTTGTTAACCAGTGATCCAACTTTGAATATTTCATATCTGAATGAAGATTTCGTGGTTTGCACAGATTCATGAAAAGAAGGATTGGAAGGATTGGAGGGAGTCCTCAATCAGAATGGATTTGTGATATGTTTTGAATCTTGGAAATTGAAAGAGCATGAAAGGCTCTACGCCACTCACGATTTGGAGTTGGAAGCCATAGTACACACTTTAAATAAATGGAGACAATATCTCATGGGAAAGAGGTTTGAGTTGAGGACATACTATAATGGTCTGAAATATTTGTTTGATCAACCTACTTTAAATTCCAGGTAGAGCAGATGGTTGGGATTCCTCTGTGAATATGACTTTGATATCAAGAACATCAAAGGAAAGGAGTAAAATGTGGTTGATGCACTCAGCAGGAGAGTGCATGAACTATATGCTACAACCATCATCATGTATCAAAACGATATTAAAGACAAAATTTTGGAAGCTACAAAAGAAGATTTGTAGTACATGGAAATGGTAACAAAGTTACAACAAGGTAAGATGCTACAGAAAATAGAAGATTATAGATTGGAAGTTGATGGAATACTCCTGTACAGGAACATAATTTGTGTACACAGTTCTCACGAATTGAGGAGTATGATCTTGAAAGAGATACATAATGTGCCTTATGTTGGGCACCCTGGATATCATAAAATAGTGGTAGAAATCAAGAGACATTACTATTGGACATGAATGAAGAAATAAATTATAGAGTACATCGCTAGATGTATGGAGTGTCAAAGGGTCAAAGATGAACATAGACACCCAACTGGGTTTCTATAGCCATTACCCATCCCTAAGTGGAAGCGGGAAGTGGCGACAATGGATTTCATCACAGGATTACCCAGAATAAATAAGCAACATGATTCCATCATGGTGGTGGTGGATAAGGTTACGAAAGCTGGACATTTTATTCCATTGAAGACTACTCACAAGGAAACTAATGTTGTTGATATTTATATGAGGGAAGTATCACGATTTCACGGTATTCCCAAGACAATTATGTATGATAGAGACCCAAAATTTACCTCGAAGTTTTGGAGAGGATTATTCAAGGGGCTTGGAATGAACCTGAACTTCAGCACAACCTATCATCCTGAGTCTGATGGAAAAACATAAAGAGTAAATCAAGTGATAGAAGATATGTTAACCCTGTATGTGATGGACAAACCATACAGATGGGAACACTACCTACTATTGGTAGAGTTTGCTTACAACAATGGGTACCAAGAATAACTAAAGATGAGCCCATTTGAGGCACTTTATGGTAGAAAGTGCAACACACCAATAAGTTGGGAAAACCCAGTTGATAGAGAAATAATTGGGCTAGAGTTGCTCAGGGAAATGGAAGAGAAATTGTTAAAGACAAAGTAGAATTTGAAGGCTTCCCAAGATAGGAAAAAAATATATTTTGACAAAGGCAGAACCCACAGGGAATTTAAAGTGGGTGATGATGTTTTCTTGAAGGTGAAAGCCAACAGAAGTTCCCTGAAGTTGGGAAATTGTTCCAAGTTGGCAGCCAGATATTGTGGACTGTTTGAAATTCTAGAAAGGATTGGACCAATAGCTTATATGCTTGCATTTCCTACATGCATGACTATTCATAATGTATTTCATGTCTCATTGCTCAATAAATGTATACCTGATCCTAATCATGTGATTAATTGGAATGTGATTCAGGTGGAGCAAGAAGGTGCTTTACAAGTGCATTCGATGCACATACTGGATCAGAAGAGAAAGCATCTCTGGAATCGAGCCATAGGGATTGTAAAGGTCCAGTGCACTTGGTACGGTCCTGAGGAAACAACATGGGAGCATGAAGATGCTATGCGGGAAGAATACCCACATATTTTTGAAGATTTTGGAAATATTGTTGATGTTGTGTAAATAAGTTGCACTGAGGACAGTGAAAAAATAAGGGGAGGGGATTGTAATATCCCAAGGTCATGATCGATTGTAATTATGAATTGTAACATGTTTTGTAGGCTGGTGAGACAAGTGTTATAATCTAGGAGGCTTATGTTCTTATTAGGCTGGAGAACCTAGATGTTAAAGGCCAGGAGCCTATTTTTTACATGTAACCATTCATAATTATTAATGTAAAAACATCGATGCATGTAGACCAACCACGAAGAAAGATTTATGGGGGATTAAGATACACTAGGTTGGGTAAGGGAAAGTGGCTGAGATGCTAGGAGAAAGGGGATAAGCTTGATGGATTAACCCAAGGGAATATTATAATGTATTTCCTGAAAATAATAAAGTTGGGAAATAAATCATGATATCCTAAGTTCCTTTGGGAAAATGGAACGAAATTCAAATGGAGAGGAATGTGATTCATGAGCTCCATGTGTCAGACCAGGCACATGCAAATACAAGTGGTAATTCTTAATGTTTTTGGACCCCTTTTTCCATTTTTCACCAGCACACCCAACAAGCACACGGGAACACCATTGTTGAAATTTCCCAACCACTTGAACCTCTGCAACAAGGACAATTGATACCCTTGTTGCACCCGTACCCTACGGGTTTCCTACGTATTGTTTTGTCATTACCGTTCCCACATCAAGTTTCTATTGTTGCCATCACCATGCTCATGTGTTGAGGAGTGGGAGTGAAGAAGTGGGTTGTCAGGCCCATGGATAAAAGAGGCAGGTTGTCAAGAATGTGAAAAACTCTCCCTAGGTGAGAGATTGTGGATAGAAGAAGCAGGTTGACAGACTTGTGAGCAACTCTCTCCAGGTGAGAGAGTGTGCTAAGGAAGTGAGTTATCTTGGAGGGATTCCAGTAGCATCTACAAAGCTCTAAGAATTATCTTCGGCCTATGGCTAATGCCCCGAAAAGGGAGGTGGAGAAGCCGATGGACTGTGTGACAGTGAAGGTGTATATGCCTTGGGTGGGACAGGCATGTGGGGTGTTGGAACACATATGTTGGAAAAAATACAGTTCTGAACTTTTGAACTTTTATCTTTTCACCAAATGAAAATATGATCTTAGCTGAAGAAAGTGGAAGCTTGGTAAATGGAATTTATATTATTTAAAATATAATTCATTTGTTGATTAGTTAATAATAAGGCACGCACTATTGATAAAAAAATCATAATATCCCCCAGATTTCTTGAGCCACCTAAATTTTAAAGAGGAGAATCCCTAACAACCACTTCGGAGCTCTGCACTTTGGGTATTTCAACCAGTTTTAACAATAAAAACACCGAAGCCCCGAAACCCATAGGAGTCCTCTCACAAATTTTCATAAGCCTTTTAAAAGACACAAGTTGTAGGAAACGTGTATCTTTTGATCCTTCCCTGAGTTGACACATGGCACCCACTTCTAACACTTTCACTTGAATATTCATATGATTCCAAGTAACACGTGACACCCCCCTTTTTTCTTGACATTTCATATAGAATGACGTCATCTAACATGTCACTACGAAATATGATCCTTCAATAATTTAACAAAGAATGAATTCACGAATCACCGAAGTGTCAAAATGTCGAGGTGATAAACCTTAATTAATTAATTTAATCATGGTCAAAATATAATTAATGACTTCGCAGTTTACAGTTCGGATGTTTATCTTGTATTGTATCCTAAAATATCTGAAGTATGAATTTCCAAAATACTTAAAATTGAGTATGATTAAGTAAAACTTAAGAACGATTACCGGATAATTAATCACTTCACAGTTTCAGGTTTTGAGAATTTCCTCTCGAGGTACATTTAAAGTTCCTGAAGTCCGAACTCCCAAAACACTCAAAATTGACACACCTTTTTAAACATGATTAATTAAGAATTTAAAAGCGATTATCCATGGATTAACCTTCACATATCTAGTATTCAAAAAATTCTCACTATGTCTCATCTAAAACTCCCGAATGCGATGCCGAATATTAATGGAATTTATGACTAATTTAGGGAAATGATTCAAATGCGGATTGTGGATCTCCATGTAGACATTTTGATTAAAGTTAATAATTTTTTCATCAGTGAAGTTATACGAAAATCAATGTATCTTATTTGAATATAAGCACTTGGATTTCGAATTCATTTTCACCTTCCACAATTAGCAAGCTTTATCAATTTAAAAATCTCACGGATTTTCTCTGCAATAGGTAACCTTACTCGATTTCTTAGAGATTATAGCACCATGGAAAATGATGAAAAATCCTTATGCAGATGGTGAAGATTCAAACCCAAATGCGGACATTCTATGAGACACCATTTCGTGAGCCATGGACACTATTAAATATTGGATGCAGGTGTTCGAGGTTCTAGAACAGGATATCATCAACTATCTAGAGGAATCTGCTGAATAAGAATACGATACTTATGCAGCTAAAATCAAACATATAGTACAGTCGAAACTGCACAAAATAACAGCATGACTCAGACTCATGCCTTACAATGACATGATAAGCTAGGCCTTAGAGCATGTCGACACCTAGACTAGGAACATTGTCAACCATCAAAAGTTCGTTGTCAGCTCTTTCCAACCAGAGCATATGCAAGTAATGTATAAGCTATCTCCCAATCCTAAATATACTTACAATGTTGCATTTATTTTGGAGTTCGAACAAAGGGAATGCATCCAATACGATAGGAGTTGTCCCAATATAATGTGGTTCTGGTGGGGGCACCCATAGAAGTTTAGGGTCGACGCTCATGGTATGTATGCCAGAACATCGTTGGATGCTCACATGATTTACATAACCATGATACTTTGTCGATTGTTCAGGAAGAAGAGCCCTACTCATTTCCCGGTGGAATGGGTATCTATCATGCATGAGGTGGCCGAGGGATACACTTTTAATTGGGCCAAAATGATGTCAGATAATTTGGCCAAAGGAATTACTAAATACAAAATGGAGAAATCAAAGGGGAAACCCACCCCTTTCTATATGTATGCATATGTCATGGACACCATCTGTTTCATGACACCTTTCCCATTGATGAATTGGAGCTGGACCCTGGCCAGTGTAGAGCCCATTCACTTCTACCATTCTAAGCTATGGGAAGAAAAAACCAAGTTTTTATTTTATGAAATCTACCATAGTATTGTGATCCCTATTCACATAGCCTTGTATGGCCACCCACCTCCTCGAATTTCAGATCGAATTATGGGGAATCTGGGTAAGCTAGCAGATTGGTTCATTGAGGAGAACTTTTCCTATATCAGAGTTTTTGGGTGCTCTGTCCCTCCCCATGCTCTTCCGCAATTTTTACCAGACTGGCTGGTATGTGTTGAGAACTCAACACGCCAAAAAAGTATATGTTCATTTTTTAACTTTTGGGTACCACTTGGTCCTTTACACTGTCTGTTTTTCCTTTAGTATGAAACTGATACTTGCACTTATTTTTATGTTCATGTTTGAATTTTCTAAATCCTTCCTGAACATACAGAAAAGAATCATCTTAATCGTTAAAAGGGTCCTTAATAAGATACTTAGAAAATTAGCACACTAAAGATCTTCACAATGTGCTTAGGAGTTCGGCATCGGTAAATGATAAAGGTGTTGAAAATAATTTGAGAAATTTAAAATAGCCAAACATTGATCTTCATCGGCATCAGCAAATGAAACTCTTTCTTTTTACGATTGAAATTTGGCAGAGGTATCACCGAAGACCGACCCATTTGGCTTCAGCAGGGAGATGAAAAGGTAAGCGTCATGCAAAGGGAAGGGCAGTATCGTCAATTGCTGACACCCGACATGATTTCAGCGTCAGAGAATTACAAATTATAATACACATTAACATTTCACTTTTAAAATTACCGATCCCCGATGCCACTCCGGCATAGGTAGTCGCAATATCTTTTTCCTTTAGTACTTTCGACGTAAGTAGATCCCTTAAGTGCAATCCTTACCCACCATCCAAATGCTAAATTTTATGTTCAAATATTTTAAGTAATCCTGGGTTAATAAGCCACATCAAATTCAATCAATATCAGAATATTTAGAGAAAACATATCAACAATTTCACATTTGCAAAAATAACAATTATAAAATCACATAATCTGTGAAAAATGCAGATAAAAGAATGTAGTTAATTTACATCCAAAAGGGAACACGATGCATTCAAGAAGCTTCAATTTTTCATGTAATTAGAAAATTTCCCGCCAAACTTGGGCTACATATGAGTAGATATCATCGGTGTCTTTACTGACCAACCTGGTCAAAGTGAGAATACAAAACTCTTATGACAAGAGAGAAGAAATGTTAAGTGTCACTATGGGGAACCCAAAGCAAGGGGGAGGGGGGGTTGCCCATTATGCATCTCCTGCGCATGCACTCTCTCCTGGACTACTTCACGCACCGTGTAACGTTTCCTTTTCCTCTTTTGCTACCATCCTTTGCACCTCGCGTAAATATAAAATTGTGTCTTGAGCTTCTCAAAGTTGTCTCTGGAACCAAACGGTGCTTCCTCTGCAACCCTGCAATGTCAATACCCCCTAGTTATTCACCACCAACTGGCTTTGCAACTCCCTGTTTTCTTGATAGAGTTCAGCTATCACGAGTTGTGCTTTTTCTAACTGCTAGATGGGACTCTTAACAGGAGAACCCAGCCCTTTTTCCCTCCCCTTTTGTCCCATGCATCCTTTACTAGCAGTCTCCACAAGCCCCGACCAACTAGTAAGCATCGTAGACCCCTCAGCGGCGGGATGTACACTCATCTCATCTTGGGGGTAGTCTCCCTCCTTTTTTCCCATGTCTTTCCTGGGCCTTCCTCTTCTCTGTGGCGTCTGCTCCACTGGGGGCGTGGCCCCCAGCATACCTCTTTCAGGTGTACTTCTCTCCAACCCAACTCTCATTAGAGGCACTGACACCCTCTCTGAGCAAAGGCATGTACCTCCTGTCGAAGCTTCAAAGACACTGGGAGCCAATAAGAAGGAATCCCAGGTGTGTTTGGGCTCGGACCTGGCATTTTGTCTACCTCGCAAACCCCGTCCCTTGTTAGGAAAGGATCCCATAATGAAACAACTGGTGGATTGGATTCCTATAGGTGATAAGGACCACTACACCGAGTCTCGCCTGAATAAACGCACAAGATCAACATCACAGAGGCATAAACTAGACTTATGCATGGAATTCCCCACATAATTCCTAGAATTTGTAGCCAAACAAAGAAGCAAACCAAAGCATGCCAAAAGAACACTCACGTTTCATGATGAGATGCCTTCAAGACTTAATGTGTCACAACTACTCATCGGATGTAACCCAAGACACTTAAAGCGTCGTCGAACGGAGTTGCAGAGAATGTGTAGTATGATCGTTCCAAGTTCTTTAAACTCCCTAGATTCCATTATTAACCAATGATAGTTGACACACTTGGTGATACGGGATCTGAAGGCATTTAACGACTTCCTTACTACGGTACCCGACCTTCTGGGAGCATACACGCGCACGCTCAACTCTGGAGTCTTTTCTCAATCTCAAAGGTTGAGCAGCCACTATGATGGTTCCAACACGCGTATCCACCGTACTCGATTTACCATGCTATGGCATGATGATGTGACTCATTCAAACTAAACACGAGTGGCGGCATGGATAAAAGACATCGTAGGTAATTCAAATGAGCAATCAAGATCATGTAAGTATTAAACGGTCAAAAATAACGAGCTTCACAGGTACGCATCAATCCATTATGTTTGTTAGTACCTTATGTCATATCGCTTTATCGCTAAACTATCTCAATCCTGCTTGCAAGAACGATTCCCTAATCACCGAACAAGGCTCGCTCCACGATCTCGCCGATGAACTTGAAAGAAATGCCGAAGCAAAATCGACAGAGTAATGAAGGAATCAGAGCTCCTAGAGTTAGACACCCCCAATAATTTCATTTATCTAAGAAACATGTTCAAACTACATGCCGAACAAGATGCACTATGGACCGAAGAACTCGCAGAAATAGCCAATGCGAAGCCAGGGCAACTACGACAATTCGAAGAACATCCAATCAAATCCTGAACCATTCTACAACAAGTGAACTCTAGGTTAGTAAAGTACCGTGATCATGCAGTAGACACCAGGGGAATATATGCAGCCCCGACGGAACAACATGGATTTCCATGGGCTCAAACTTGTGAAAAATTGTTTGTCAGCTGGACTAAATACAAGAGCACTCTGGTAAACACAAGGTTGAGGAGACCCCAAAGAGCTCTGAGGTTTTGACACAGGAATTAGAAGCCTCATTGTCGGGACAGATAAGCCCCGAGGCACTAGAAAAAATCAAATCTTACATGAAGCAGGGACCTGATATACCACCGTCAACGCCAGCCACCCCTGCTGGTACCTTGAATACAATAGAGCAGCAATAGTCCATTGAGATTGCTACTCCCGTTACATCGCTTACTTCTCTGCAATCTAGTTTCAGAAATCCTAGTTCTAAAATTATTTTGGTAAGCGATCTTACCCCCATCTCACCCGAAGAGATGCCTCCTTTAGATTTCTTCTTTAGTAGGAAAAGGGATGCCATCATGAAAAAGGAATAACACCAGAAGGATGGAGTGATAACCAAAAGGCAAAGAATGATATATGATGGGAATGATAGGGATGATATAGAATTCGCAAAATAAGTTGCAGGTTTGTTAGGTGCTTTTGCCACAACCAATCAATGGTCTGTGGACAATTTGGTCAAACAGTTGTGACAGAAGTGTCTGTTGGTAGAGTAGTTACAAAAGAAGATATACACCACTGAACAGAATGTTTGAGACAGAATGAGTCAAGATTTGGAGCAGATTAGAGTTAATGATCGACAACAAATCCAATAGCTCTGGGTCAATCTTGATGAGCTCCATCTGAGTTCAGAAATCAACCACCATGGTCTAATCACTCAATGTGATGAGTTTATAAGACAAATGCAAGCTAGATTGAAACTGACTAAAGGTACCTCGATATATATTCCAGCCTTCCAAATTCAAGAATTGGAAATAAATGAGAAATTGGAAGCTTCCCAGCAAGACTTCTTTCTGAAGGTAGATGTTATTCAAAAGTGCTACTAGGTAGTAGATATTTATTTGAATGACATCTATGTAAAATAAAAAGAGGCCCGCTCAGGCCAAGTTAAATTTTAAGAAGCCATCGTATCGATACAGAAATACAATCTCCCTAATTCTCCTTTTCTCTCCCCATTTGAACAATTAAGAGGTGATATGGCTCTAAAGGTCTAGGAGACAAATATGACAGAAAGCAAAAGATTTTCCAAAGAAGTAAAAGAGGCTTACCTAGAATTGTTGTCATCATTAGACAAAGGACTGATCGATCTTAAGGGAAGTGATATCACGGAAGTTGTGGGGAAAATTGATATAGAAATGAACTAGAAGAACTCCATAAAGAGAAAAGAGGAAACTCTAGAAACCATTCAGAAAATGAGCCAGGTCGATCTTCTTATAATCGATAAGTGGTTAGTGAAGCCAAGCTTACAATTACAGGCCACAGCTCAAGAAGTGAAAAGAATCCAAGAAAGTATACCTCAAGTAGAAAGGAAATTATACACTTTTGAGGTGAATGAAACAATTGACCCTTCAAGGCTTGTGGTGGAATTATTAGATAAATGCAACCGATGTATAGAGCATGTAAAATCAAGCACAGTTGGGAGCAGGTAAGAAAATGTCACTGCATTGTTGAACATAGTTGGAGGGACAGATGGAAACAAAACTACAACGGTCAGGACATTATGCCTAATTATTAAAAATACCAAACAATAGATGTGTCCATCCTAAAGGAATAAGAAAAATAAGTGTTTCTTCCAGCAGACGGAGAGATAGAGGGGAATACCAATGAAGCTCATCATATTCTACACATTGTTGTCTTATTTCAAATATTTGTTATTTTTATTGTAAAAAGTCCAACCATTTTGAGTTGTGATAGTTTTGTATAAATACATAGATTCAAGATCTATTAGAGGTTGCTTCTTGCCGAATGTAATAGAGAAAACTCTCATTTTTTAGTATTAATACAAGTGCAGATAGAGATTCCAATTTTCCCTCAGTTTGAGTCATGTGTTTTTCCTGTGTTTCCATATGTTCATATTTCCTTATGCAATTCATTGATAAATTTTTGAATGCAATTTAGTATTACAACTACTGTAATCGTATTAAATCGGTAATTCATTAAGTGAGCAGTTTTTCCTCTCTATTTACTGTGAGTAAAACAAGACCTACAAGCTATGTGAATTACGGTACTTTATATTTTGTTCAAGGGTGCACTATCTATTTTTGTTCTACTGCAACAAGGTTAGAATCTTCAGTAATTGATGTCTTTCTTTGTTTAACAGTTTTGTAAGTTTCCTTCACGTCTTTTGATATTATAATTATGATTCAGACAACGAAATACGACCTTTGTATTGTCCCATTATTTATTTCATTTACAGATCATTTCTTATATAACTAAAGGTAGAAAAAGCATTGTTTAAAAAACATTATTTTAAAACTTTATTGATGCCTGACATTACTCTTTGAGCCTTAAGTTTAATCTTAGGAACAACATCATTTTGGCGCCATTGTCAGGGATGGAGAAACGAAGTTATTTTTCCCTGGGAAAACGACAAGGTAAATTTCTATCTTTGATGGCGAACAAAGATTGAATACATAAGGCTTATTTTTATGTTTTACTTGGTGACTCCACCGTGGATAAAATTGGCATTCGGTCGAAAGAATACCATAAAAAATATAGACGATAAGCAAACCACACTAGTGTCAGATCCCAAAAAGTTGTTAAAACCAAAGGGATACCTCAAATCGATTGTTGCATCAGCAAGTAAAATATATCAACCCAAGGTTACACAAATTAATGCTAAGGTTCAAATTGAGGAACTAACCCCTGAAAATAATTTTAAACAAGTACCCTATGCGGAGGCATCGACTAGTAAACCCGAAGCTAAGCTTGAGAATCTAGAGGTAATTGTTCCCGAGATAAAAGTTGAGATTGACTTGAATGATAATCCTACCAGTCAGAACAAAATATCGCATTCGATACATATCATTGTTCACACCTTGCCAGTTCTATCCTTTCCCAAAGTAAAGGTTTCAATTTCCTGAAGCTCTGAAGAATATATTTTATACCCTGATTCATCCCCTATTGGTTCTCCTATATATACATCTTGTAAGTCTGAGGAAACCAACCCACATTTCCCTTTTCCTCCTCTTCTAGTTTTTCCATCTCCTAACGACCTTTTTCCGAAGTTTCTTTTGCCACATCCTGATTGTAATGTTCCCATCCACCTAAGATGGGCCACGCTACACCAGAGAACTCTTACGTTCTCTCTGCGGAACATACTGTAACTTACCCAGCATCCAACTGAGTTATGCCACATAAATTTTTCGAACTACATGCAATTAAAATATATACACACAAAAC
>SNQJ01S0029519.1:84891-99187 GCA_010110895.2 Picea sitchensis | reverse complement strand
CATTAAGCACATGAAAACAATTGGTGCATTTGACAACCCAAATGGCACCACTGTGAACTCATAATGACCATACCTCGTCCTGAAGGTGGTCTTGTTGATATATTCCTCTTTAATCCTTACCTGATGGTATCATGACCTGATATCTATCTTTGAAAATATATTTGCATCCTTCAATTGATCAAAAATATCATCAATCCTTGGCAGGGGATACTTGTTCTTAACAGTCACTTTATTCAACTGTCTAAAATCAATGCACAATCTTAATGTCACATATTTCTTCTTCATGAACAATACTAGGGCACCCCAAGGTGACACACTTGGGCATATATACCCCTTCTTCAAAATTTCTTCAAGTTGCATTTGCAACTCCTTCAACTCTCGTGTGCTCATTATGTAATGAGTCTTTGACACTGGAGATACTCTAGGCATTAAATTTATAGAGAAATCAATATCTCTCTTTAGGGGTAGTACTGGTACCTCCCTAAACAAATATTCAAACTCTTTTAGTACTACATAATCTTCCAAATTTGGCACCTTATCTTTAGGTGTCTCTTCCATATGTGCTGCAAATATTTGACACCCTTTTCTGTAACATTTCTTCAGTTGCAATGCTGGAATTTCTCTGATGGTTACTTCCCTGGGAATTCCCTGCACTTTTCTTAGGTTCCCTTTTTTATCCAAGCAAGTAAAGGCCTTGTTATGGTAGTCTAGGATGACATGACATTGTTCCAGCCAATCCATCCCAATTAGACAGTCATAGAAACCTAAAGGCAAGATGTTTAAATTTTCCCTAGTGTTCTATCCATTCATGTCCATAAGACATGACTTAACCATCTCATTAACTTTTCTTTTGGCTCTGGTAGCTAGTTGCACCAACCAATATTTTCCATGCTTGATTCTTGGCAAATGAAAAATTTCCACCATCTTAGGACCTATATAACTATGACTAGCTCCTAAATCAATTAAAATAGCAATGGTTTGGTTGTTGATCATACCTTCCACTTCAATCATATGTGATTGATAATTAGCTTGCTTGTTGTCCAGGGATGCATAGATCCTTGGTACATTTCTGCCCATGTCCTCTATTGTTTCATCTTGTTGTACATTATGAACAATTCTCACTTTTTCACCTCTCCAACGACAATCTATGTACATATGATCTCCTTTACAACCCCAACATTGAATAAGTGGCTTCCTTGGCCTTTAACCCCGTGTCTCAATCGTTCCAAGTTCTCTAGAAGTTGGATGTGCCTGAGTATTATTTCTGAAGAATGGTGGCTTAGCTCCCTTCTTCCTATGATCCATGTTGAACTTATTTTTGTCTTCCCAATCTTTTTGGAAAGTTGGCCTTTCTTTTTGTCGATCATATAGGCATTTAGCTCACCTTATGGTCTCCTCCAATGTATTGGGATCATCATACTATATTTTGTCACTGATAAATGATGGAAATCCACTCAAATACCTCTGAATCTTAACTGTCTCATACTTGATGAAAGAGACATACTTCAAAATTTCTAAAAACCTTCTCTGATATTCATCTATGGTCATAATTCCAAGCTTGAGTTCGAAGAACTCTTTTGTTTTCTTGTCATAATATCTATTGGTCAAGTATTTCTTCTCAAAATACTTCTTGAATTCTCTCCAAGTAACACTTTTTCCTTTAATTTGTTGCATCTACACAAGTTCATCCCACCACATGGATGCCTTTCCCTTGAGTTGATAGATAGCAATTCTACCTTCTGCATGAGAAGAATAATTATGCAATTGAAAATACTTTCTCATGCCAAACAACCATGTCTCTGCATATTCATCCTTCTTGTGCTCACCATCAAATGTATGAGGTTTGATTTTTTTCATTTCGCCTCGTAGATCATCCACCCCAGACCCCTTATGCTTCCTGACTATGGATGGACTCGATTTTTTGCGTGCTCTCTTATTGGAATGCATCGGGGAATGGTGGTGATGTTTACTAACACTTATGGTTCTTCTTTTCGCATCAGGAGGCCTGTGACTTCCAAATTTTCTTGAGCCACTCTCCTTGTCCAATTTCTTTTCTATTCTATTCAATATCTACAATAAATTCATCTTGAAGTCATCTTGCTGCTCCTTGGGTTTCATAAGCCTTTAATTATCATCTTTGTGGCTTTGGACATCCTTCTACAAATTTTTAATGGTCTCTGCCATATTCATCTTTTCACCCTTTCCTTCTCCATGTCCATTGGAGTTTGTTCCTTCAATGCCCAAATGGACATCCATCCCTCTGATATAATCATCCTGACTATAAGTCCCTTGTACCTCCTCCATTACTCCAGAATCTATGTTGATATTGATCTAATCTGGTTGTTGTTAACTCTGCAAAATGTGCAGCCAACAAAACTTTGTCAGGTTAACTATTTCAACAATTTCATGAAAATATGAACCATTCTGGTTCAATAATATATATCAAAATTCTTTCTTCTAATTTCCTAGAAAATTGAATTCCTCGATCAATTTTCTGGGTGGATATTTAGATTCCACTTTCCAATGCCTTCTCCCATGCTCAATTCTGATTCTTGAGCAAAACGTTATGGTTATTTGAAAATTGCCCATTAATTTTTTATGTTCAACTTGGCGCAACTTTGCACTGTAATTATGCAATTTCACACCTGCTCCATTGGATTTTTCATAGGATCTAAATTGGGTTTCTTCATAAACTTCTTATGGATACTCTATCCAATTTTCACCTCTTTCTGGGTTCTGGGATGCTAGTTATAGCCTGTTGAAATTCCAGACCAAAATACCATATTGTAACTGGTATGCTACAGGTACCTTCTTTGCCATATTAAACACTTTTAACATGCCCAGAAATTTAATTCATCTCTTGGAATGTCTTCTATGGTTCAATATCCTTCCATTGACTTCTCTTGTGCCTCAATATGATTATGGAGCAGAAAGTTATGGCTCTTTGAAGTTAGATGGGTCTTAAAATTTACCCTCCACTGTTTGTGTTGTAACTTTCTCATAAAAGCTCCATTTGACGAACGGTTTACACCATTAGAAATCTCTATTCGAGCTATTTTATTTGGGATGCAGAGACATAGTTTTCCTTGGCACACTCTGTTATCGTGGTTTTTGAGTGCCTAAAAACGCTCTTAAGGGCCTCAAAAAGATGGCGTTCAAACGATATAAAACGTCACAGAAAACCACTAGTTTTTTGTTGTTGTTCACCCTTCAAACAACTTCGCGCGCACAAATTTCAACCTGTAAACCCATATTCACCTTGCATAACAACAAAACAAATTAAATAGTGCTTCGTGCACTTTAAAACCACTGTGTATCACTTCTCTGTCATGCCAATAACTTGCACACACTACTTTTATGTCGCGTGCCAATATCCATCGTGCGCAGTTTTGGTTCTTGCACTATTACCTGTTGCGCGCAGTTTTTGTATCGCGCGCTGATATTCTGCGTGAATTTCACTCTACGTGATACACCATGCCAAATTTTAGTACATCCCCACCGTGCACCAATACTCTGCATGCACCATTAACTAAACCATCGCGCGACAACATATAACCCATATTGCACGCGCACCATTAAAGTTTGTCTGCACTCTGCCAATACTGTGCACACCATGTGCACCATTATTATGTGTGTGCACATTGTGCACACGTTATTATTCGAATGCACACTGTGCAATGCTAAATTTAGCACGTGCACCGGCGCACCAACATTTTCCGCGCGACACCAAAATTTAGCATTCGCACCAGCACGCCAACATTTTTATGCGTGCTACCCAAATTTAGCGTGCACACCAGCACGCCAACATTTTCTCGCGTGACACCCAATTTTTACATATCAAAATCCTTTTACTGTACATCCTGCATTTTTAGTGTGCCCACCTATGCACATTTATTTTTATGCACATCAATTCCTCGTGAATTCCACTGCAGAAATTGGGGCTTTTGCTTAACTTTTTCTCAATTTTTACCATAGACATTTTACAAGTATGAAATTTGTTCAATTTCACCCCGATAACACCAATTCAACCTCTGTAACAAAAAATCGTTATGGGTTGACATTTCTCGAACTAATTTTTCCCAAACTCAATTCACGAATTGAGAATTTTAATTATAAAACTCGCTCCAACTACCATGGATTCAATGTGACTTCAAATTCGACAAATTCTGGGTCTGAATTTGGTAGAACATATATTAAATCAATAATATCTCACCACATGGCTGAATTTCTCAATTTTCCCATGAATTTAACAACTGAAATTGGGGCTTTTTCCCAATTCTGCACAATTGTTGTTACTTTTTACCATGGACGCTCTGTAACTTGAACTTTGGCCACTTCGAAATCAATCCTCTATGAAATTTCTCTTCAAATCACTTGTTCGGCCCATCCAGGCTCAGTGTTGAAAATTAAAGCTTTGATACCATATTTTAATGTCCCCGGCCACTCAAGTCGATCCACGCTACACCAGAGAACTCTTACGTTCTCTATGTGGAACATACTATAACATACCCAACATCCAACTGAGCTATACCACATAAATTTTTCGAACTACATGCAATTAAAATATATACACACAGAACTCTTGCAGAAACATATATATAAAATGTAAACATCCAAATACATCTGTAATGTACAAAATCACACTGAAATAACATTAAACATATACATGCAGCATATACAGGAAATACCCATAAAAATAAACACAGTTATAACCACACATATGATAACCCATAAAAATAAGCACGTAAATAACAATCCAACATGTAAATTTATCACACAATTAGCACTTATCTTGGTAATATTTTCACCATTGGCGTGAAGACCTTCCACGAACCTCACAGCCTTAGACCACATTGTTCATCACTCTCAAAAGTGAGTCACCCCCGAGCTGGGACTAAACTCCACCTAGGTAAAGGGATTCTTAACTAGGCTAAAGGCTCATAGACAATAGGAAAGACTTTATCTCAGGTGCCAACTCAAACTAACAACCCATAGTCCCTCATTCCCCACATGCATGTCCCACTCAAGAAGTGTGCCCCTTCTCTGCTCAACAGTCCTTCGTCTGCCCCACTTCCTTTCTGGGCTTCAGCAATAGGCCAGACAGGAAGTCTCAGAGCACTGTAGCTGCAGTTTTAGCACCTTCAGGAAACCAATTCCCATCAATTCTATGAAAACCCACCTCTTCAATATCCCACGGGCCTGACAACTCGCTTCTTCAATCCAGCTCCCTATCTAACCAAATACACCAACAAAATATGGCTATGGATATAGGTTTAGGTACAGTCATGAAGATATGAAGGATAGCTCAATGGGTGTGCGCATGCTCGTCGATGATAGACTTGATGACTGAATGATAGAAGGAATGATGGGAAGAATGATTTAAAAAGATGGTAAAATGAACTAAGTCCCAACAATATGTATGCATGTCCCCAACTTGACACTTGTCATGTTGGGAGCTACTTTGGCCCACTTGTACCCATCTTTAGAACTTAGGATAAAATAATTATCCATACTTTATGATTTAAGAAATATTAATATAATATTCCTTTTTGGCTTAAGCTCCCTAGCTTATCCCTTTTCCTTAACTTTTAGCCCTACCCTTTCCCTAACTAATGGAGTTTAGTCCCCCATCTCTTTTACTGTGGTCAGTCTGCGCGCAACGATGTATGTTATATTAATTTTGAGACATATAAAAAAATAGGTGCACTGGCCTTTAACATCTAGGCTCTCCGGCCTAATCAAAACATAAGCATCCTAGCTTATAATAACTGGCTCACCAGCCTATAAAATGCATCATAAACACAAAGGCTCCCTGGCCTCAAAATAGTGCACACTTAAGTTGTTGCGCATAGTATCCTAGAATGTGCACACTTCCTCATTTTACTGAGCAGTGCATGCACACACTATGCCATGAAATGCACATATAAAAATGATATCAAAACATCTCACCAGCTTAAGTACCTTTGCATTTACATTTACAATTGGGTTCATCCTTAGGTATATTACACTGAAATAGTCGAAAGGTCACTACTTCAGTCCCTTGAAGTTTTTGAAAATCCCATTTTTAACTTCCTAAGTTCATCTCCTAGACTTCCAACGGTTGTTGTTGGAGGAGGTGGCATCGAAGGCAAAGGAGAAGGTGGGCAAGGTCATGGGAAAGATCCACCTCCTAGAATCATTTCCAAGGAAGCTTCCAGATATTCTCCCTTGGTCATCCCTAGCGTCCTTCATGATTTTCCTAAAAATTATATGAAAAAACTACCAAAATGCATGGGAGATTGAGATTTAACCGCGACCAAACACATAGCCTTTTTTTATCAGTTTGTTGATATCCTTGGCATCGAACGTGAATATGTGTACATAAGATTGTTAGTACAAAACTTTGAAGGACAAGTGAAAACCTGGTTCTGAGGTCTCCTGGTAGGTTCCATACGGTCATACGATGATCTAAAAAATGCCTTCCTAAGACAATGGGGAGAGAGGAAGGACCATCTCTATTATTTGACTTAATTCGAGGCTTTAAGAAAAGAGAATTTTGAATCAATCCTTGAATTTACTCATAGGTTCAACAAATTGTATAACAAAATCCTAGCCGAAGTCAAACCCTCTCAACCTGTTGCAAAAGTAACTTTTGTTGGGGCCTTTGAACTTGACTTTGATCTCCTCTTAAGAGAAAGAAGATCAGACACTTTGTCAGGAATGCAAGACGATGCCATAGAAATTGAATCCAATATGATGACATCCAGGAAATTAAAAACTAAGTTTGAGACAGGAACCAACGAACCTAAATATTTCAAGTAACAAGCAGGAGCCTTTGGATATGGGAAGTCTACATAAGAGAAAATGGATGAGATGGCCAAGATAATCAAATATTTATCAAACAAAATATCCAAGATGGAGCTAGACCAAGCCAAACCTGATACTTACATTAGGAATCAGTTCAAGAGAAACCCTAACCCCTAGGTGCAACAAAGACAAATAAAAAATGAATATCAAAATATCCAAGCCCCATTTAAAAATGAAAATTTTATGCAGAGGGATGACATGAAAAATTACAAGGAGTTGGAAGAAGACCTAGACAACCTCAGCGATGACGATCTTGAGACACGTTTAACCAGACAAGATTATGAGAAGTATTTAGATATGTAATCCATGTTTAATAATGAGGAAAGAATCAATAATCTAGGAGACTCTACCTATCAAGGACTTGTCGACTCAATAATGGCCGAACTCCAACAAAAGTATGATCTGAGGCCCACATAATTTGTTTTTACGAATGTTCCACCGAAAAAATATTTTGTCATGAAATAAAATGAATGAGGCAGTGAGTACTAAACCATCAATTGAAACACAATATTACTGAACAAATCCAGTTGAAACAAGAGCAACGCAAACTAAGAAACCGAAAAACCCAGAAGCAGAAATGCCAACCAGAGAAATAAAAAAAAACAATCAGAGGTTTTGGTTTAGAAAATGAACTTAATAAAATTAAAATTCCCATGCCTCTAGTTGAGCTTGCAAAAAATCCGATTTATAAAAAGGAAATTGCTAAAATGATAAATTTGTCTGTTGTTGAATGTCATGTACATGTTATTAATCTGCAGGACAAAAGACCTACGATTATGTTCGGTCCACACATCAAGAACACTAAGGATTATGTTGCTTCGTTTTATATTACACTAATTGTGTGTTGATGGGTCTCAAATCCCTAGTTCAACAATAGGAACCAAACCTGCCACTGAGGCCCAATTAGACTCTGTAGTGTTTGGAATGGAATGATTCTCCAGATCTTATGATCCAACCAATTAATCGATGGGCTTTAACGTTTCCTTGTGAAAGATCTTCCTTTTGATTAGACTATCGTTTTTGTATTTTCTCTTGGACGGGACCGATGTGAGGTGTAAGCCAGTATAAACCAACTTGGCAACAAAACAGAATTAAGTTCTCACTATTGGGGAAGAGGTTGAGCTTTGGATAACCCGCTACTCAAACATGCAGACGAAAATTTAATACCACAGGCCTAGTACTAATACGTTAACCATGAGCATCCAATTACTATCTGATATTACTAATTATCATAAAGAAAACACATATGCAAATAGGATAACGGTAAGAAAAATAATTCATCTACCATCATCGTTCATCACATAATCACACAATGATTCATCATCTTCATCATTAAAGAAAAGAACAACAAAGCATTGCACCAGATAACTTGACAATAAATTGGACAGCTCTTAATTCTTACATCTATTCATGAAACGAGATAGGAAATAGTTCTTCTTTGCGTCCATTCACACATTCATTTGATGAAAATAATGTTTTTCTTTGGTCCAGAAGAACTTCTCAATTAATAGCAGCTTCAAAATAATTCTTAACAACCAGAAAGAAAGAGTTCTTGCAACAACCATCGACCCTTTACTAATTGGTCAATGTCTTCATTTATAATGTAAATTTTAACTAGTGCAGTTTAAGCAAAACAGAATTTTCCATGTGGCATCCTATCCTGATATTTTATTTAATAGTTAGCCCAATATATCTCTTGAAAAGGTTGATTTCTCTTGTACTCAGACCAACTGATAAAAAAATATTCACAAGTTTGGGCCGATGGAAATTGATGTTATTCCATTGGCACCGGATGTATTCCTTTGATGTCCATCGCATGCATTTGGCACTTCACTAGACTGGATTTTAACTGTTGTAGCATGGTTTGAGCTCTGATTGGATGTTCTGCAAATCGTTGCACTTGACCTAGCCTTGCGTCGATCATCTTTGCGATCTCTTCGGTCCATAGAGAATCGTTTTTGGCATGTGACTCAACTACGTCCCTTAGTTCGACGAAGTTGTCGAGGTTTCTGAACTCGGGAAGTTCGATATCCTTCATTACTTTATTGAATTTGCTTCGAAGTTTATTTCGATTTCCTTGGTGAGGTTATGGAGAAAAGTTTGTTCGATAGTCGGGAGGATATTTCCTACAATAGGGGTTGAGGTAGTTTAGAAATCACTTATTAGGAAACGCATAGTAAGATGCAGATAGAAACAGAATAGACCAATGCATACCTGTAGGGATTATTAGTCTCTATCGTTTAATACTTACATGATCCCAGTTTCCCTTTTGAATGACCTGTAATGTCCTTTTCCACGCCGCTACTCTTCTTTAATTTTAATGAGTTACATCCACGCACCATAGCATGGAAAATAAAGTACTGCAGATACAAGCGTCAAAACTGTCACAGTTGTTGATTGACCCTTGGGGTTGAGAAAGGATGCCATAGCCGAACGTGTGTCGAAAGTGCGTGTATTCTCCCAAAAGGTTGGATACCATACTAATGGAATTCGTTAAATTCCCTAGGTCGAGGCAAGTTGTTCCTCTGGAAGTCGTATCACGAAGTGTGTTAACTATCATTCGCTAATAATGGAAGCTAGGGAGATTAAAGAGACTAGAATGATTGTATCGTATATTCCCTGCAACTCTGATTGGCGGCGTTACATGCATTCTATATTACCTCTGTCGAGTAGCTGTGATGCGTTAAATCTTCAAGACATCTTGTTGCGAGGCATGAGTGTTCTTTGGCACGTTCTTTTTTTCTCCCTCATTTTGCTATAAATTCTAGAGGCTCTGTGGGGATTCTACGCATCAGCCGAGTTTATTCATCGGTAGTGTTGGTCTTGTGAGTTCAATTCTAGCAAAACTCTGTGTCATTATATTTTATTCATCCGCAGACATCTAAGCCAATAGGTCGTCACACTATGGGATCCCCTTTAAACAAGGGATGGGGTTTGTGAGGTAGTTGGAGTGCCAGGTCCGAGCCCCAACGTGCCTGGGACTCTTTCTTATTGGAATCAAGTGTCCCTAAAGCTTCAATATGAGGTACCTACTTTTGCTCAGAAACGGTGTCAGTGTCTCAAGCGGAGTTGGGAGTGGAGAAACATATGTCTGAAGGACATATGTTGGAGGTCATGTCATCTTAGAAGAAGACACTTAGGAGGAGGGCAAGGCCTAGAAAAAATAAGGAAATAGGAGGAGAAAACCACCTCCCAACTGAGTTGAGTGTACGCCCGGTCACTAAGGAGTTCACAATGCACACTACCATGCTAGAGCATGTCAGGACTACCAGTTGAGGAAGTGGTAAATTAAAGGTAATGGCAAGGATGTCGGGTTCTTTCATTGGGAGTCCCATCCAGTAACCAGAGCAGGCCCAATTCCCCATAGTCAAACTTTATCAAGAAAATAGATAATTGAGAAGACAGTTGACGGTGAAGAACCAAGAGGTATCGGTACCGCGAGGTCACGAAGGAAGCACAAATTGGCTCAAGAGACAGCTTCAGGAAGCATAAGATACGATTGTGCAGTTGCGCGAAGCGCAGAAGATGAAGGGGAAGGAAAAATGAAAACATTGCAAGGTGCGAGGAGTAGTCTGGGAGAAGGTCTGTGTGCAGGAGATACATGATGGGTAGACTCTTGTTTTTCATTCTCTGAAGTGACGTTAGATAGTTTTCTTTGTTTGTTGTGATTTTTTCACTTTATGAATATAATCGGGCCAGTTAGTCAAGGCGTCGGTGGTGTTTATTTGTATGTAACTTGAGCTTGGCGGGAGCCTTAATATATGAGATTTCGAAAATGTTTTGCAATTGAAAGTATCATGTTCTCTCTTTGTATGTAAATATACCATGTTTTTATCTAAGCTTCTCGTAAATCATGCGATTTTATAATTATCGTTGTTCTGAGTTTCTTTGTAAGTTCGTTGATATTTTCCTTTAGAAACTTCTGATGCCGATTGATGTTGATGTGGTTTTACTGACTCAGGGTTATTAAAATAAAATATAGAACACAGCTTGTGGTTAAGGATTACACTTGGGCTGCATTCATGTTGAACATGCTAAAATAGATAGATATTGCGACTACCAATGCAGGGATGGCATCAGGGATCGGCGTTCAAAAGTAAAATTAACATGTAGTTTTCTTCATGGGTTATTATCTTCATAAATTATCGACACTGAAAATATTTTGGAAGTTGGGGATCGATGATCTTACCTTTACCTCGCACGCCACTTATTATTTTAATCTCATGCCGATGTCGAACAGATCAGTCTTTGGTGATATATTTAGTGAAGCTTATTCGCGGAGACGAGAGACCTCTTTCTGTCGATGCCGGTGAAATTTGATGCTCGGTTGTTTCGGTTTTCTCAAGCGATTTTCGCCACTTTTAATCTTTCCCGATGCCAAATTTCCTAAGCACGTTGGGGAAAACTTTAGATTGTCGATTCCTTAAGTAAATGTTAGTCCCTTTTAAAGTTGAGATGATTTTTCACATGTTCAAGAAGACTTTAAACGAATCAACATGAAAACATAAATGATAAGCACAGGCAACAATTTCAAACTGAAGCGCAATCAGACAGCACGAAAGATCAACTGGTACCCAACAAGTAAAAAATTGACATAGACCTTTTTATGGTGTGTTGAGTGCTAAAAAAATGGAGATTCACTGGGTGAAAGAATAATCTTTGTTCCTTCTCCAAGGCCCGACCGATACAGAAGCTGATGGAGAACCTTGATTGGTTTTGAATACAAGCCTCTTTTATCTTTGCACTTTGAACTTCTTCGGTTGATTCTTTTGGGTCTGCCCGTAGGGTTTTAACCTTTATTCCTCCTTCATCCTTGTAACCCTGACTCATGCCCTTTTAGAAAAAAATCTAGAAAAGTATTCACTCGCATGCAGCCTTCAGTTAGTTTTGATCACTTGTTATGGTGTTGCTCCACTACCAATGAGTGTCCATATGTCCGGTGGAGTCACCCCGACATCACAGAACTTGCTTCGTTGCCAACGAGCATCTATAGCCCTGACGGAGATATCTGCATACCCTCTCCCACTATTCACTCGTTTGCTATAGTTTAACTTTATTTTGGTAAAATTCCCTAAGCGAGTGAGAGAGGATGATGTCTTTTTTTAATTTGCAAAGTGAGATGATTAAGGTGAATTCTTTGCTAGATTTGCCTTCCGGGTTCATGTAGTCCTTTACATATTTCCAAATTTTCCTCATGGTCTTACCAAACCACTAAGAAGACACTTATGACATATCTCCAAAGATGTTCATTTGCGCAGGTTGGGTAGAGGACACTTCAAAGCGACCGTAGGTTCGTGGATGCTTCTTGTGTTGTTTGTGAGTGATGGTTTAAGAATAGAGTTAGCTATGTCCCATGATTTGATGTCAACAATTGTCTTTCTAAACACAACCTTCAAAAGTGTGGAGAACAAAATCTGCAAAAAAAAAAATAGAGCAAAATCGCAAAGATCTATCTAGAACCGAAATCATGAAAACAACATACAAACAAAGGGATTATTATTATTTATTTATTTATTTAATGAAATATTATTACTGGAAATATTGTTTTATGGCTTGGTCATTCACTGGAAGGGCATCATTTCTCCCCCTTATATTCCATAACCGATACGTGCCTTCCCTAATCATTTCAGCCACTTGGAAAGGTCCAAGCCACAAATTTTGAAACTTAGAATGCTTCCCTTTCAGTTCATTTTCTTTGTCCCACTTTAGGACAAGGTCTCCTACTTCGAAGTTCTTCTCTTTAGCCTTATGCTTATCGAACCATATTTTCACTATCTGTTGGTGAGCTAGGAATTTTGACTTAGCCTTTTCTCTTTCTTGTATGGTCGATGAAGGCTCCTCGCTGGAATCTTGGGCTAGTTGAAGAGATGGAAGATAGATCCCATTTGGGAGGATGTATTCTTTCCCATAGACCAGAAATTATGGGGAATTTTCTATAACTTCTTTGGGTGTGACTCTATCAACCCACAAAGTGAAATGGAGTAGATTATGCCAGTTCCTTTGGTTATCTACAAACGGCTCTTTTAATATACTCACTAGGTTCTTGTTAGTTGATTCTACCACACTGTTTCCCTAGGGATAATAATTCGCTGAGTACCTAATTATGATTCTATTGTCCAAAGAAAACTCCGTCAAAACAGTGGAAGAAAAATAAGAAGCATTATCAAAAACTAGGACAAAAGGGACACCAAACCTTGTGATCAGTTTTTGTTCTATGAATTGGATCACTACCTTTTCGTTTACATGATTCAAAGGGATGGCCTCTGCCCATTTCATGAAATAGTCGGTAGCAGTAAGAAAATACTTATGTTGTTTTGAAGAGATGGGTGTAATTTCTCCTATGATATCCAACCCCCACTACTCAAAAGGCCTAGAGACAGTCACAGGTTGGAGTGGGACTGCTTCCCTCTTCTCCTTCATTGTGCTCATTTGATAGGTTTTACAGTTTCTAGCGTATTTATGAGTGTCTTTAAAAACATGTGGGCCAATAATAGTTGGCTCTCATAATCTTATGAGCGGTGGTGTTTCCTGTGAAATTCCCCCTGACAGGGCCATCATGGAACTCCTTCAGCACTTTGTCCACGTCTTCACATTTGAGACATATTAATAGTACCCCATCATAACTGATCTGGAAGAGTACCGGACATATAAGGCGATACTGTGCAGATTTTAACCTGAGAGCTCTCCTTTCCCTAGGGTTGAGATTTTCTAGACAAGTCCCATGGTGGAGGAGATAAGTTAAATCCTTATACCGAGACTCTTGTCCTGGGTATATGTATGATACGTTGACACACCATAGTGTCATTTCGTTCTCCCATCTGTGATCTTCACTTACCTAGTCTTGGGCTTCAGCCGCAAGCCTGCATAACCCTTGTTCTTTTACTAGTTTGGCAGGTTTTATATCTAGATCAAATTCCTGGACTAATGCCATCCAGTTCCCTCTTCTTTCTCCCATTTCTTGATGGGTAAACAAGGATCGGACTACAGGGTGCTGCACAATCACTTTAGTGTGGTTCTTGAGGATGTAAGACCTGAAATGTTTTACTGCCTTATATACCGCATAGGCCTGTTTGTCTATAGTAGGATAATTGAGCTCATCCTCATATCATTGATGCCAACCCTTGAATAAATCCCCACAACACAAAGGTTTGGGTAATGGACCCAATATTGTTTGATTTAAATATGACTCATTATTCTCTTTTCATGGTTGATAAGAAGTAAATATGGATGAACTCCAAAGTGCTCCCTTTATGGTGAAATCCCTCAAGGGAAGACACTTTTCAGAGTAAGAGAACCCATGCTTAATTATGGAATAATGAGATGAAGGACAATGAATTTGTCAGGTAAACTATCCTATATGGATATTTCTTGTCATTCCATTTCCAGTGGTATGTGGAACATCACATAACTCCTCACGGTTAGAGAGTTATGGCCATGAGAAGTTGGAGAC
>SNQJ01S0029519.1:61669-84881 GCA_010110895.2 Picea sitchensis | reverse complement strand
TCCAACAAAGATTAGTACTCATGAATGACATTGGGGCCTCGTTGTTTTCATCTTCCTTCTGAGTCAAAACTGCAGCTAACGATTGGTCGGAGGTGAAAGTATAGAGGAAGAAGTCTCTATTAAAATCAGGACTTCGCAACACCGTGGCCCGAGATATAGAAGCTTTGATATTTTTGAAAGAACCTTTTCTCTCATCATCCCACTTAAATTTGGCATCCTTGTGAATCATCTTTTGTAAGGGTTTGATGGTTTCCACGAAATCGAGAATGAATTTCCTCACAAAATTGATTTGCCCGAAAAATGATTGCATAGCTTTCTTTTTATGGGGCAAGGGGATTTGAGCTATGGCATTAATCCTTTATGGGTCTATGTGAATTCCTTCTTGAGATATAATGTGACCTAACAGCTTACCTTCCTCGACACTGAAGATGGTTTTCTTAGGGTTTAAGGATATACCGTATTTCCTACACCTTTCAAAAATCTGAGTTAAGTGTTGAGTGTTCTCTTCTCTATTCTTTGAATACACCGTCACGTCGTCTACATATACTACCACAAATTTATTGATTACTCCCCAGAAATATACATCCATGGCCCTTTGGACAGTCACTCCTGCATTAATTAACCCAAAAGGCATTCGTTTACAAGAGAAGGTTCCCCACTTGGTTCAGAAGGTGTTTTTTAAACGGTCTTCCTCCGAAACCAAAACTTGGTTGTAAACAGAGAAACCGTCTAGTAGAGAAAAAATCTCTGAGCCAGACACGGTCTGCAAGAGTTGTTCCATCGACGAGACTGAGTAATTTTCCTTTTTTAAATCTTTGTTGAGGTTCCTAAAATCTACACATAGGCGGATTTCTCCCGATTGTTTCCTCACTAGGACAAGCTTTGCTACCCATGTGGACTACCTAACCTAGAAAATGATCTTGGAATCTAAATGTTTTTTTAGTTCCTGATACATGAGAGGGTCCAGGGATGGGTGATACTTTTGGATCTTTTTTTGGAAAGGTTTCACTTTGGGTTTTAATGGGATAGTGTGGTGAATGATGTGGGTATCATACGTTTTCAGATCTCGATAGGACCATGCAAAGACATATTGGTATTGTCTGAACAATTTGAGATAATATTTCCTTTCCTCATTGGATATATTCTTGCCGAGATTCACATTCTTTGGGTTTTCTGAGGTTCCAAGATTTATAGTTTCATGTAGGGACAAGAGCTACCATTATTTTCGTTTTTAGGCCCCTTGAATCGCTCTTTTAGATCAAACAAATTTTCTAGATTAGCTATACCTTTCAGGATTGTGTGAGACTTTGATTTATCAACAGGTTGTCATGTCCTAGGATTGGTCTCTGTTGATTTCTCTTGGAATACTTTATCGTCAATAGCCAAATATTTGAAATTGTCTTGGTTAGTCAGGAAGTTTATGATCTGTTCATCTCCTTCAAAGACTTTCCAACTACAAATGTTATTAGGCACTGACGATTTGTAGAGAATATCTACAGTGAATCGAGAGGCTTCATAATATTCCAAAGGCGACAACCTAGAAGCAGTTGTGGCCAAGGAGCCAGCAAGAATATTCTTTTCTCTGGGGATCGTTGTAATATTGAAGGCTTCCACATGTTTACTAACCTATGTACCTCTTATTGATAGTTCTTTAGGTGAGGAGAATTGCAATGTATAGTATTCCTTACTTGTCTAACGATGATTTCAAAATATCCAAAAACCTTAAATTATTTGACATTCAAGTCTATAGCTTTCTTTAATCCTTGTACTAGGGCTTCATATTCAGCAGTGTTGTTTGTACATTCAAATTCTAGCGTACAAGATAGCAAATGATGTTTACCTTTAGGATCAATGAGGATTCACCCTACTCCTAACCCTTCTTGCGATCTAGAAACATCAAAATATAAGGTCCAAATTTGTGAACGAAAATCACCCTTTTCCTTTTCCTTGTTAATTTCTTAATCTCCTATATTTTGTTTTGTAATCTCTAGCGCAGGGTCTTGACAAAAAAGGGTGTCTTCTGTCAGTATCAGCAATTTCTCCAGAAAAACCATTTCAGATTTTTGAGTGAGGGGAACATCGGACAAGAGAGGAGCAAAGTTTTTGAAGTGGGATTTGCAGGAATAATTGCCCAAAATGGGGGAGTTCATGGATGAGGGTTTGTTCGGGGTTTCTAGATCAGTGATCGTGTGTTTCAGATATCTCTCCCTATCGATTATGATTATGTTCTGGTATACCTTCAGTGCTAGCCAAAGGTGTTCCCAATATGTACTGAAATATCCATTTAGATTTTTAGACCAATCTCGACTCAGTAATAACCCATAGACCTCTGGAATATCTACCACAATGATGTCGATCACTTGCACAAACTTGGGGTGTGTAGCTATTCTAATCATTACATCATTGAATTCTCCCATGACCTTGACCTGGGTTTTTCTTAGTTGTATGACATGTTTATCACTCTTGAGAGGAACAATATTTAATGTTTTTCAAATAGAAAAAGGCATAACGTTGGAAGATGCCACAGAATATACCAAACAATTGTGAAGGTTTCTATTGAAGACTTCAAACATTAAGAGGAACGGTGGGACAAAAAAAATTTCCTTTCTACCTTCTGAGCAGGTGTTCACAGTTGGTTTTCTCACCATATCTATGGGAGATAGAGTTCTTTCCTGGCCATTTCCCATGCTTGGGTTTTCTACTGAGTTCAAATATTTTAACAAGATTTCCTTCTGTTGAGGAATCCTGCATATGTCCATAACTGATATATTAGCCCTTAACTTCTTCAAATCTTCGACCACGTTGTAATCCATCTTGGGTGATTCTCTCATATGGATGATTATAGGGTTTTTACCAGGAGCGAAAGGTTTTTTCGGGCAATCGGGAGTTGCCTTATTCCCCGAGGTCAGGGTGGTAGTGGTATCTTTTGAGACAGGCAGACCCTTACTGCGTGTCTATATCACTAAGACTTCCACGGGTTGTTCCTGAGAATTGAATAGGTTGTCGAAAGGAATCATTAGGTCAGGATCCCATATCAGCATGGTTGTATCTTGTGGTGGATCAATCTCTTCCTGTTCAACAACATTCATAGCTGAACTACTTGGTTGTTCGGTCAGGGAGACTTCGTCTAGAAACTGATTGGCCATCAAATTCATGGCATGCACCCATTGAGGGCAGTCTCTTTCAGAGTGGTTTTCCTGGTGATAAGTACATAAAGAATCAGATGCAACATTCCCTAGATCAATATTTAAGTTAGTTGGGGGAGGTTCAATTTCCTTGAACGGTGGTTTCCTCTTAAAGAAAGGCTTGTAGGGCCTTTGGCCTTGGCTTCCCTCCCTTGCATTCCTCTTCATGTTCATGATCTCGTTCGATAATTTCTTGACCAAGCATTGGAGGTCTTCTATGTCTCCATTACCTTTGTCGGGATTTTTCTCTATTTGTTTCCCCAACGGTCTAGCCAAAAGGGGTCCTCTCTTGGGGGGAGGCTAAGCTTCTCTCTTAACTAATGAGACCTCGCCCTCTTTACACCCTTTCATATGGAATTCTATCGTTTTGGCTTCTTCAAAAATGTTAGCCAGGGATTGCTTAGCGGCTCTTTTTATAAACATAGAAATAGAAGCCGGGAGCACGTTAGCATAAACCTCGATTTGCAATTCCTGGTTTGGTTTCGCTTCATGTTGAAACTTGTTTAAGATGGTTGTGAATATTTCATTGAAATCTTTGACTCTTTCTTTCAAACTCATGGTGGTGGCGAATAACTCATCCATCAGAGCTCTCGTAGTAGTTTCCTCTAAAAAATTATCTAGAAAGTCTTTTTGAAACTTGGTCCAGCTGGTTATAGATCCTACTAGAAGATTAAAATACCACGTGGAAGCTGAATATTCAAACGTGTAGGCGAAAATCCTACAAACTACATCTTCATGTTGGACGTTCATAAGTCTTATTTCTAGTATAAATTTTTTGATATGATCTTCAGGTAATCCAGAGGTTTTGGGATCGAACTTAGGAAACAACTTCTATGGATGTCCGGGAAGGTTATGGACTGGTCCCGGGAGGGCCAAAGCATCTTTGGCCAACCAGGTTTGATTGTTCATAGGTAGGTTCCCCCTTTCATCATTATGGTCATTGTTTCTTTCCATATCTTCAGACTCTAATTTGAACTCCTCCTCTTCTGAGAAATCATCTGGTTCAGAGACATTGTCGGCTGGCGTTTCAGGTATCAAATCAAGAGGCTCTTGGATTTCAATAATCGCTAAATATATTAAGTCTTATACCAAGTGTACGAAAACTTCATCAGGAGTACTAACCACTGGTTTGATTTGTTGTTTTATTTGAGGGAGTATGGGAGCTAAGGACAATGCACTGATCTTTCGAGTGTAGGCTCTTGTAATTATTTTGAATTGACTTACTTCCTCGTGAGGAAGAGCGTAAGGTATTTCAAGGTGAAAAAATTCTTCCTCAGGCTTGAGTGAGTTACTCGTTCCAAGAGTAATCAGTGTGTGTGGGTTGTCTTGGGAATGACTAGCCATGCATGTGGGTTGTTACAAATCTGTAGGTTGTTTGAAATGCTATATAAAATACATATTCAACCACTCATTCTCAGGCACTCCTTCTAGCGTCGATTTTGTTGATGGGTCTCAAATCCCTAGTTCAACAGTAGGAACCAAACCCACCACTGAGGCGCAATTAGACTCTGCAGCGTTTGGAATGGAATGGTTCTCAAGATCTTGCGATCTGGCCAATTAATTGATGGGCTTTAACATTGCCTTGTGAAGGCTCTTACTTCATTTTGGACTATTTCTTTTGTATTTTATCTTGGATGGGACCGATGTGAGGTGTAAGATGGTATAAACCAACTTGGCAACAAAATAGAATTAAGTTCTAACTATTGGGGAAGAGGTTGAGCTTGGGATAACCCACTACTCAAACATGTAGATGACAATTTTATACCACAGGACTAGTACTAATACGTTAACCATGTGAGCATCCAATTACTATATGAGATTACTAATTATCAGAAAGAAAACACATATGCAAATAGGATAATGGTAAGAAAAATAATTCATCTACCATAATTGTTCATCACATAATCACACAACAATTCATCATCTTCATCATTAAAGAAAAGAACAACAAATCATTGCACCAGATAACTTGACAATAAATTGGACAACTCTTACTTCTTACATCTATTCATGAAACGAGATAGGAAATAGTTCTTCTCTGCATCCATTCACACATGAATTTGATGAAAATAACTTTGTCTTTGGTCCAAAAGGACATCTCAATTCATAGCAGCTTCAAAATAATTCTTAACAACCAGAAAGAAAGAGTTCTTGCAACAACCATCGACCCTTTACTAATTGGTCGATGTCTTCATTTATAATGTAAAGTTTAACTAAAATTAACGGCTAAGTGCAGTTTAAGAAAAACAAAATTCACCACGTAGTGACCTATACTGATAGTTTTTTTAACACTCAGCCTGAGATATCTCTTGAAAAGGGTGATTTCTCTCGTACTCAGACTAACTGATAAACAGATCTTCACAAGTTTGGTCCCATGGAAATTGGTGATGTTCTATCAGATTCGCATGTATTCCTCTGATGTCAATTGCATGTGTTTGGTACTTCACTAGACTGGATTTTAACTGTTGTAGCATGGTTCGAGCTCTGATTGGATATTCTGAAAATCGTTACACTTTCCCTGGCCTCGCATCGGTCATATTTGAGAGCTCTTTGGTCCATAGAGAATATTGTTTGGCATGCGACTCAACTACGTCCCTTAGGTCGATGAAGTTGTCGGGGCTGTCGAACTCGGGGAGTCTGATATCCTTCATTACTTTGTTGAATTTTCTTCGACGTTTCTTTCGAGTTCCTCGGTGAGGTTACAGAGAAAAATTTGTTTGGTAGTCGGGAGGATCCTTCCTGCAATCAGGGTTGAGGTACTTTAGAAATCACTTATCAGGCAACACATAGTAAGATACAGGCTGAAATAGAATAGACTGATGCATACCTTTACGGCTCATCAGTCTCGATCATTTAATACTTATATGATCCTAGTTGCCCTTTTGAATGACCTGTAATATCCTTGTCCACGCCACTGCTCTTCTTCAGTTTGAATGAGTTACATCTGCACGCCATAACATGTAAAATCAAGTACGGAAGATACGAGCGTCGAAACCGTCATAGTGGTCTATTGAACCTTGGGGTTGGGAAAGTATGCTAGAGCCAAACATGTGTAAAAAGTGCACGTATGCTCCCAAAAGGTTGGATACCATAATAATTCGTTAAATGCCCCAGGTCGAGGCAAGTTGTTCCTCTGGAAGATGTATCACCAAGTGTGTTAACTATCATTCTCTAATAATGGAAGTTCGGGAGATTAAAGAGATTGGAATGATCATACCATATATTCCCTGCAACTCCGATTGGCGGCATTTCACGCGTTCTGGATTACCTCTGTCGAGTAGCTATGATGCACTAAATCTTCAAGACATCCTATAGTGAGGTGTGAGTGTTCTTTGGCACATTCTATTTTTCTCCCTCGTTCTTCTATAAATTATAGAGGCTCTGTGGGGATTCTACACATCAACCGAGTTTATTCATCGGTAGCACTGGTCTTGCGAGTTCAATTCTAGAAAAACTCTGTGTCGTTGTATTTTATTCATCCACAGACATCTAAGCCAATACTTTTTTGCACTATGGGATCCCCTTTAAACAAGGGACAGGGTTTGCAAGGTAGTCGGAGTGCCAGGTTCGATCCTAAACGTGTCTGGGACTCTCTCTTATTGGCATCGAGTGTCCCTGAAGCTTCAATAGGAGGTACCTACTTTTGCTCGAAAACAATGTCAACATCTCATGCGGGGGTGGGAGTGGAGAAAAATACGTCTGAAGGAAATATGTTGGAGGTTGTGTCCTCTCAGAAGAAGACACCGTGGAGGAGGGGAACACCTAGAAAAAACAAGGAAATAGGAGGAGAAATCCACCTCTCGGCTGAGTTGAGTGCACACCCGGTTACTGAGGAGTTTACAATGCACACTACCTGGATGAAGCCTGTTGGGACTACCAGTTGAGGAAGTGGGAAACAAAAGGGAAGGGAAAAGATGTTGGTTTCTTCTGTTGGGAGTCCCATCCAGCAGCTAGAGTAGGCCCAACTCAACATAGCCAAACTTTATCAAGAAAATAGAGAATTGCGGAGATAGTTGGCGATGAAGAAATAAGAGGTATTAGTACCGCAGGGTCGCGAAGGAAGCACAAATTGTCTCAAGAGACAGCTTCAGGAAGAACAGTATACAATTGTATACTTGAGCGAAGCGTAGAGGATGACGGGGAAGGAAAAATGAAAACACTGCAAGGCGTGAGGAGTAGTCTGGGAGAAGGTCTGTGTGCAGGAGATACATGATGGGAGGACTCTTTTTTTGCATTATCCGAAGTGATGTTAGCTATTTTTCTCTATTTGTTGTGAGTTTTTCACTTTCTCAATATAATCGGGCTGGTTAGTGAAGGCGTTGATGGTGTTTATTTGTATGTAACTTGATCTTGGTAGGAGCCTTAATATATGAGATTTCGAAAATGTTTTACAGTTGAAAGTATCGTGTTCCCTCTTTGTATTTAAATCAACCATTTTTTATCTAAGCTTCTTGTAAATCATGTGATTTTATAATTATCGTTTTTCTGAGTTGCTTTGTAAGTTTGTTGATATTTTCCTTTAGAAACTTCTAATTCCAATTGATGTTGACGTGGCGGTACTGACCCAGGGTTATTAAAATAAAATCTAGAACTTGGCTTGTGGGTAAGGATTGCACTTGGGCTTCATTCACGTTGAATGCTCTAAAAGAGCTAGATATTGTGACTACCGATGTCGGTATGGCATTAGGGATCGACGTTCAAAAGTAAAATTAATGTGTAGTTTTCTTCATGGGTTATTATCTTCATAAATTCCTGACGCCGAAAATATTTTGGAAGTCGACGATCGATGATGTTACCTTTACCTCGAGCGACGCTTATTCTTTTAATCTCTTGTCGATGTCGAACGGATCACTCTTCGGTGATATATTTAGTGAAGATTATTCCCGAATACGAGAGACCTCCTTTTGTCGATGCCAGTCAAATTCGGCACTCGGTTGTTTCAATTTTCTCAAGTGATTTTCGCCACTTTTAATCTTTCGCGATGCCAAATTTCCTAAGTGTGTTGGGGAAAACTTTATACTGTCGATTCCTTAAGTAAATGTTAGTCCCTTTTAAATTTGAGATGATTTTTCACATGTTCAAGTAGACTTTAAATGACTCAACATAAAAACATAAATGATAAGCACATGCAGCAATTTCATACTGAAGCGCAATCAAACAGTGTGAAAGATCAAGTGGTACCCAACAAGTAAAAAATTGGCATAGACCTTTTTAGGGTGTGTTGAGTGCTCAACACTATGCATGACCATTTACTCCACAATTGTATGTTACATTCTGGGGCCTCTCATAATTTAATGCCTAAAATTATCATGGATAAGTTAGGCCTCAAAATTACTAGACCTTATCAAGACTTGTACTCGTTTGATTCTAGAAAAGTTAAGTGTCTAGGTATGATTAAATATTTGGTAGTAAATATTGCACATATCCCTGTGAAAAGTTTCATAATGGATGTGGTAGTTGTTGATGTCCCTGCCAAATAAGACATGCTTTTATCCTGGTCTTGGGGTGCCAAATTATTAGGATCACTTCAGTTGGACATGACTTACGCTATGATCCCAATTTTCGGTGGACAATTCACATGACTCTACAGAGAAACTAGACTGGCGTATACAATAAGTGACCCTCAAAATCCAAATAATTACGCAGTCTATGTTGCTGATCAGGACTTAGGAAATTGTATATTATCAATAGATGATGATTTTGAAGAATGTACAAAAGAAGAAAATAAAAAAGTAGAAAAAAGAAAGAAAAATGTAAATAGTAGAGAAGGAATGTGGAAAATGTTTTTTGATGGCGCTTCGTCCTATGAAGGAGCAGGGGATGGAGTATTATTTGTTGTGCCTAGAGATGAGTACATTATTCCTTTATCATATATATTACAGTGGGAGGTCGATTATATGAATAATGTCTGTGAATATGAACCTCTAGTCTTAGCATTAGAAGCTGCCACAAAGTTAAAAAATGAACATCTAATAGTTTATGGTAATGTAGAGCTCATTTTGAAACAAATAAAACAGCAGTATCAAGCCAAACATCCAAGACTGAGGTCATACATAAATTTCACCTGGGATTTGATAGAGAATTTATTCTCGTCCTTTAACATTCACTCGCTTCCTAGAATGGAAAATCAACAAGTCGATTCTTTAGCCAAAGTTGTTGCGACCTTTGTACCACCTACTATCCTAAAATTGAAATATCATATCGAAATGAGACATAGGCCTTCAATCCCAAAAAATGTTCAGCACTGATAAGTCTTTGAAGATGATGAAAAAATCCAACAATTCCTTGAGATGGTCAATGAGTTCTCTGAGACTCACATAGATCAGGAAAACCAGAACGATCCTATTTGGGTCATGCAGGAAGGTGAAGACCCTAAAAAATTCAAGGATAAGATTGCAAATCACTGCATGATCATGCTTAAGAACAATCAGATCCCCATAGGTTTGATCCCCTTAGAGATATTTTTTGACCAAGACGACATACCCTTAAAGTGTACCTTACGACCTCAGCCCGAAGAGGTTGAAGATTGTGATATAGGAACTAAAGAAGATCCTAAATTGGTCAAGATATCTAAATACCTTCCATCCCAAATGAAGAATAAGTATGGTGAGTTTCTTAGATATTATAAGGATGTTTTTGTGTGGTCCTATGATGATATAAAAACTTACGATACCTATGTTATTGAACACAAGATCCTTTTGAAGCATGGTATCAAATCTTTCAGGAAGAAACTTAGAAAAATAAATCCTATTCTCCTTCGAGTGATAGAAAGGGAAGTCAAGAAGCTTCTTGAGGCAAAGATTATCATTCCACTCAGATATTCTGAATGGGTATCAAATTTTGTACCCGTTAGAAAGAAAAATGGTGAAATAAGGCTTTGTGTAGATTTCAAAAACTTAAATTGGTCATCCCTCAAAGACAACTACCCACTACCAAAAATAGATCATGTTCTAGAAAAAGTAGTTGGAGCTAACAGAATGTCCACGATTGATGTTTTTTCTGGATACAATCAAATTGTTGTCCATGAAGACAATAAAGAAAAGACTGCATTTACCACTCTATGGGGAACTTTCATGTACGATAAAATGTCATTCGATTTGATGAACACAGGGGCTACTTTCTATAAAGCGATGGATATAGCTTTCATTGGTGAGAGAGACAATTTTTTTGTTATTTACTTAGATGATCTAACAGTCTTTTCCAATCTAATGAAAAACATCTGGTCCACCTCAAGCAAACTTTTGAGAAATGCAGAAAAATCAGTTTGTCTCTTAATCCTAAAAAGTCACATTTTTCTATGCAAGAAGGAAATATTTTAGGACATATAGTTTCAAATGAAAGAATCAAGATAGATCCTAAGCAATTTGAGGCTATTGACACGATAAATATTCCTAGAAATAAGAAATAAATCCAATATTTTCTAGGGCAGATAAATATTTTGAGAATCTTTATCCCTAACTTCGTTGAAATTGCCAAATTGATTACAGATATGTTGAAAAAGGATAGAGAAGTGAAGTGGACTACAAAATCCAAAGCATCTTTCGAGCGAGTCAAGAAAGCTATAGGTGAAGCACCGGTGCTAGCAAGTCCAGACTATACTAAGTAATTCTTGATCTTCTCTTTTGCTTCTAAACCTACTATCACAGCGATGCTCCTGCAAAATAATGAAGAAGGTTTTGAGAAATCGATAGCCTTTTTCAGTAAAAGTCTCAGGGATGGAGAATTAAAATATGATATACTTGAAAAGCAATCTTACGCAATGGTGAAATATATCAAAGCTTTCAGGACATATGTGTTTCATTCCAAAATAATCGCTTATGTGCCAACAAGTGTTGTCAAAGACATCTTGGTCCAACCAAATAGTGATGGAAAAAGAGGTAGGTGGTTAGCTAAAAATCAGGAGTTCGATCTAGAAGTGAAACTGACCAAGCTAGTCAAAGGTCAAGGCCTGGAGAAATTGTTAGCTGAATCAAATTTCAGGGCGCTCGGGATAAATCACCTGGAATCACACGGGTATATCCCAGAAATAGATGAGCTTGATTATCAAACGCCTATGATTTAGATTGAAGGTGTGTTTTCTTCCTCTGCTTGGTATTGTGACATTGTTTAATACCTCCTTACCCTTTAGTGCTTGAATGACATGACTTTGTCCAAAGCAAGAACTTTGAAGCTACAAGCAGTTAAATATTCCATTATTGATGGTCAACTCTACTGGAAAGATCCCCTATGTTTCTTGTTGTGTTGTTTAACAGAATCTGAAACAGAAGGAGTCATAAATGAATTTGATGAAGGAGTGTGTGGAGGACACCATGCTTGGAGGGAAATGGCCTAGAAGATTTTAAGAGCTGGATATTATTGGCCAAAGTTATTTACTGATGTGAATTCCAAGGTCATAGCCTGCAACTCTTTCCAACCGTTATCTGGTAACAAAAATCTTCCTACACTACCTTTAATCCCAGTCAAAGAAGAAGCTCCTTTTCAACAATGGGGACTGGACTTCATCGAAGAAATCCACCCACAAACAAGCGCCCAACATCAATAGATTTTAACCACTACCGATTATTTCACGAAATGGGTCGAATCCATTCCAACTCAGAATTCCATGGATTCGGTAGTTATACAGTTCTTGGAAGAGAACATCCTATCAAGATTTGGTTGTCCAAAAAAAATAGTCACTGACAACACCCAAGCTTTCAAATCTATGGCAATGGTCAATTTCTGCCAAAAATACAACATTGTTTTAGGACATTCTACAACCTATTATCCTTGGGGAAATGGATTGGCCGAATCATCTAACAAGATCCAGATGACTATAACAAAAAACGTTTTGAAAGAAAATAAAAAATCTTGGCACCTTCACCTAAAATACGCCTTATGGGAGAATCGGATCGGCACCAAGAAATCAATAGCTATGTCCCATTTTCAAATGTTTTATGGTATTGACATTGTCCTTCCTATAAATCTCGCTCTTCCCATGATGAATCTTTGACAAGATGAAAATGAAGAGCCAAACGACATTACAAGATGGATAAATCAAATAATCAAAGTCCAGCAAAATAGTGCCGAAGTAGATAACAAACTTCAAAAGTACCAAGATAAAATGAAGGCCCTTTTCAATAAAAAGGCTAAAGACGAGGAGTTTCTTCTGGGAGATCTAGTTTTAAAGTGGGATGCTAGAAAGGAGGATGCGGGAAAACATGGCAAGTTCGACCATCTCTGGTTCAGACCATTTAGGATTACAGCCGCTGAAGGGAAAAATTCTTTCTTACTGGAAAACCTCGACGAAAATATTCTTGCCGCTCCTATCAACGGGCGTTACCTAAAACATTTTATGCAATATTCATTTTTCAGATTCCCATTGTATATACCGGTTTTGGTTTCCATGTTCCAGTTTGTAATTTTATTCTTATTTTGTAAATTATCCAATTTTTACTTTACTGTAAATAAACCAGGTTTACTTGATATCATCAAAACAAAAACACAAAACATCTGTGTCGGATATCATTTCTATTCTATAGAATATTCTGGCATTTCCCATTTTGTTCTCATGAAGAATAGTTACTGTCAAATGAGAGATAAAGAGGTATCGCAATCCAAAACTCGGTTTTCAAAATATTGTTTTTCTCTCAAAACAAGTGATAAATTAATTATTTACTTGATTGAAAATATAGATGAAATATGAGGTATGAACTCCTATCCCTATAGTTCAAGCTAAAATTTTAAAACAATCTTATTGAATGTAAAGGGGGTTTCACTCGTATAAATATTGTCACCTGATCAAGGATCAGAAAAGTATAAATTTACCGATTAATTCTCAAGCCTTATCCAAATCAAATAAAAAGGGAATAAAAAGAAAAAGAAAATAAGAATAAAAAGAGGTCGAGAAGGAGGTGCGACAATCAATAATAAAACTTATGTAGGAATGAGATTCTTCTGCGTCATACCTTTTGAGTTCTTGTTCTGTTATATTTTTCCTATACCCAAGATTTTATTCACTTATGAATTTTGCTACCCTTTCCCGTGTCTTCATAGAAAGAAATAATTTCACCTTGACTCCAAAAACTTAAAAAACATACCTTCAAAACGAGATTAAGAGAAAATCTTTATGTTCCTCTGTTTTTAACTGAAATAAATTATGTCTAGGCTAATCCCGATAACCTTAGCTCTTCTATCATATTTTTAACTGATTAATTCGCTCAAGGTCAATACCTGAAAAATAAAAATTCCCATAAAATCTTCCCTATAGGCGAAGGTGTATTGAAGATCGGGAGAGAATTAGTCCAGAGTACAATAAAAAATTGTTGACAGACCTTCGTTGTTAAATTTTAAGCAGATATCATCCCTTGTATGATACATACAAATTGATTTCCCCCACTTCAAAAATATTAAAATATAAGAGAGATGGTGAAAGGAAATTCATAAACTAATTTCCCCCATCTAGTCCAAGACAAATGGTGAAAGGAAATTCTTAATTCGATTGCCTCCATTTTTTCCAAAAGAGATTATGAAAGGAAATTCATGTAATGAATTCCCTCATCTCAATCAAATGCAAAAGTGTTAAATGAAGTGGTGAAAGGAAATTCAATGGGAGATGTAGATAACTTCACCGATGTATTGAACAGGCACGCTGGAAGTGAAGAAATATCTATGATATCTATAGGGGTTTCATACACATATATATAACATACTCTGATATCTAGTTCTCTTTCCGGTAATATTTACATTCTAAACCAACAAGGGACTCCATAAATAAATTGTTAAATTTACTTAAGCTTGATGCGAACAAAATTGTTAAATTGTTAAAGTTGTTTTCATTATCTTAAGCAAATCCAAACTCAGTTTTACGAAAATGAAATTTTAAATAGCCTAACTTGAGATAAATGATTAGGTGTGTTTTGAAGGTTTTCTGAGATTCGGTTGAAGTTCATTTTTCTATGATTACTTCCTAAAAGGTGTTTCCCATAAATGCAATAATGACTCCATTTACCCAATAAAGGCACTCGATCTACTGTTCTTCCATGTATCGCAGGGAGACACCATCCCCATATGGAGCCTATGTTGGAACACATACAATTACGAACTTTTGAACTTTTTGCTTTTCACCAAATGAAAATGTGATCTTAGCCAAAGAAAGTGGAAGCTTGGTAAATGGAATTTATATTATTTAAAATCTAATTCATTTGTTGATTAGTTAATAATAAGGCATGCACTATGTCCGTCATTGATGAGTTTCCCGATTGATTGAACAATCATAATAGCCCTCGTAGTTCTGGAGCCGCCTAAATTTTAAAGAGGAAAATCCCTAACGACCACTTCGGAGCTCCGCGCTTCGGGTATTTCAACCAATCTTAACAATAAAAACCCCAAATCCCCAAAACCCGAAGGATTCTGCTCACAAATTTTCATAAGCCTTTTAAAAGATGCAATTTGTAGGACACGCATATCTTTTGAGCCTTCTCTGATTTGACATGTGGCACCCACTTCTGACACTTTATCTTGAAGATTCATACGATTCCAAGTAACACATGGCACCCCTCTTTTTTCTTGACACGTCATCTAGAATGATGTCATCTAACACGTCACTACGGAAGATTATCCTTCGGGAATTTAACAAAGAATTAATTCATGAATCACCAAAGTGTCAAAATGATGAGGTATTAAACCTTAATTAATTAAGTTAATCATGGTCAAAATATAATTAATGAATTCACAGTTCTGAGTTCAGATGTTTATCCTATATCATATCCTAAAATATCTGAAGTCTGAATTTCAGAAATACTTAAAATTGAGTATGATTAATTAAAACTTAAGATCGATTACCAGATAATTAATCACTTCGCAGTTTCAAGTTTCGAGAATTTCCTCTCGAGCTACATTTAAATTTCCCAAAGTACGAACTCCCAAAACACTCGAAATTGACACACAATTTTAAACATGATTAAGTAAGAGTATAAAAGCAATTATCTAGGGATTAACCTTCGCAGATCTGGGATTCGGAAAATTCTCACTCTGTCTCATCTAAAAATCCCAAACACGAACCACCGAATATTATTGGAATTTATGACTAATTTAGGGAAATGATTCAAACATGGATTGCGGATCATTAGGTAGACATTTCCAATAAAGTTAATAAATTTTTCGTTAGTGAATTTATACGAAAATCAATGTATCTGATTTGAATATAAGAACTTGGATTTTGAATTCATTTTCACCTTCCGCAATTAGCAAGATTTATCAGTTTAAAAATCTCACGGACTTTCTCTGCAATAGGTAACCTTACTCGATTTCTTAGAGATTATGGCAACACAAAAAAATATGAAAAAACCTGATGTCGCTGGTGAAGATTCAAACCCAAACGCGAATGTTCTGTCAGACACCACGTCGTGAGCCATGGACACTATTAAATCTTGGATGCAGTTGTTCAAGGTTCTAGAACAAGAAATCATCAACTATCCAAAGGACTATGTTGAAGAAGAAGACGATACTTATGCAGTTAAACTTAGACATATAGCGTAGTCAGAACTGCACAAAATAGCTGCACAGCTGAGACTCATGCCTTAAAATGACATGATAAGTTGGGCCTTGGAGCATGTTGACATCCATCCTAGGAGGATTGTCAACCATCAAAAGTTCGTTGTCAGATATTTATGACCAGAGAATATGCAAGTAATGTATAAGCTATCTCCCAATCCTAAATATACTTACAATGTTGCATTTATTTTGGAGTTCGAGCAAAGGGAATGCATCCAATATGACATGAGTTGTCCTGATATAATATGGTCCTGGTCAATTGTTCAAGAAGAATATCCCTACTCATTTCTCAGTGGAATGGGTATCTATCATGCATGAGGTGGTTGAGGGATACACTTTTAATTGGAACAAAATGTTGTCAAATAATTTGGCCAAAGGAATTACTAAATACAAAATGGCAAAATCAAAGGGTAGAACACCCCTTTCTATATGTCTGCATATGTCATGGATGCCATCTATTTCATGACACATTTCCCATTGATGAATTGGAGTTGGACCCCGGCCAGTGTAGAGACAATTCACTTCTACCATTCCAAGATGTGGGAAGACAAAGCCAAGTGTTTATTTTATGAAATATACCATAATGTTGTGATGCTGTTCACATAGCCCTGTATGGCCACCCACCTCCTCGAATTTCATATCATATTATGGGGAATTTGGGTAAGCTAGAAGATTGGTTCATTGAGGAGAAATTATCCTATATCATAGTTTTTGGGTGCTCTATCCCTCCCCATGCTCTCCCACAATTTTTACCGGACCGGCTGGTATGCAGAGAAGTGGCTTACCAGACAGTAACAAGAGGCATCAGCAGGGAACTGAAGGAAACACAGAAAAAGGTATGGCCGACTTTCCCTATGCAAGTCAGCATGTTTTCACTATTAGATTTCGGTCAATCCAAAGTGGAGGTCATGGCTCTAGAAGGTGTCAAATTGGTGGACATCGAATTCAAAAGGCACGACCCACACAATATTGTGGAAAACCACCTGGCCCAATTCAACATGAGGTCGTATGTGCATGAAAAATCCCCATATGACGAAATATTCAGGGGAGTTAGATCCTACGAAGAGGTGCAAGACAGATTTCAAACCCTGCCTCTAGACCAACAAGCAGGTTTTAGCAGTTTCCAAAGGCACAGGTGAAACAATTCACTAAAGGTACTACAAGGAGAGTCAATAGCCACTCCTCCTGCATAGGAATCTATGCCTACAGGTTATGAAATAGAGCACTCTGGTAAACACATGGTTGCAGAGACCCCGAAGATCTTTGAGGTTTTGACACAGGAATTAGAAGCCTCATTATTAGGACAACTAAGCCCCCAGGCACTAGAACAAATCAAATATTACATGAAGCAGGGACCTGATATACCACCTTCGACACCAGCCACCCCTGTTGGTACCTCGAATACAATAGAGTAGCAACAGTCCACTTATATTTCTACTCCCATTACATCGCTTACTCCTCTACAATCCAGTTTCAGAAATCCTAATTCCAAAATAATTTTGGTAAGCGATCTTACCCCCATCTCAGTCGAAGAGATTCCTCCTTTATATTTCTTCTTTAGTAGGAAAAGGAAGGCCATCATGAAAATGAATCACACCAAAAGGATGGAATGATAACCAAAATGAAGAGAATGATATATGACGGGAATGATAGGGATGATACATAATTCACAAAAGAAGTCGTAGGTTCATTAGGTTCCTTTTCCATAGGAAATCAATGGTCTATGGAAAATTTGGCTGAACATCTGTGACAAAAGCGTTTGTTGGTAGAACATTTACAAAAGCAGATATACACTATTGAACAAAATGTCCAAGACAGAATGAGTCAATATTTCCAACAGATTAGAGCTAATGATCGACAACAAAATCAACAGCTCCGGACCAATCTTGATGAGCTCCATCAGAGTTCACAAATAAACCAGGGTCTAATCACTCAATGTGATGAATTTATAAGACAACTGCAAGCTAGATTGAAACTGACCGAAGGTACCTTGATAGATATTTTGGCCTTCCAAATTCAAGAGTTGGAAATAAATGAGAAATTGGAAGCTTCCCGGCAAGACCTCTTTCTAAAGGTAGATGCTATTCAAAAGTGATACAAGGAAGTAGATATTTCTATGAAGGACATCTACGTCAATGAAAGATAGGCCCACTTAGCCCGAGTTAAATTTCAAGAAGCCATCGTATTGGTACAGAAAGATAGTGTCCCTGATTTTCCTTTGCTCTCCCAGTCTGAACAATTAAGAAGTGATATGGCTCTAAAGGTCTGGGAGACAAATCTGGCAGAAAGAAAAAGATTTTCCAGAGAAGTAAAAGAGTGTTGCCTAGAAGCGTTGTTATCATTAGACAAAGGACTAATCGATCTTAAGGGAAGTGATATCGTAGAATCCCTGGGGAAAATTGATATAGAAATGAACCAGCAGAACTCCATAAAGAGAAAAGAGGAAACTTTGGCAACCATTCAGAAAATGAGCCAGATTGATCTTCTTAAAATTGATAAGTGGTTAGTGAAGCCAATATTACAATTACGGGCCACAGCTCAAGAAGTGAAAAGAATCCAAGAAAGACTACCTGAAGTAGAAAGTAAATTATACACTTTTGAGGTGAATGAAACAATTGATCCTTCAAAGCTTGTGGTGGAATTATTAGATAAATGAATCCGATGTATAGATCATGTAAAAGAAATCACATTTGGGAGCAGGTAAGAAAATGTCACTGCATTGTTGAACATAGCTGGAGGGACAGATGGCAACAAAACTACAACAGCCATTATGCTGAATTATTAAGAAGACTAGACGACAAATGTGTCCATCCTAAAGGAATAAGGAAAAGAAGTGTTTCTACCAGCAGACAAAGAGATAGAGGGGAATACCAATGAAGCTCATCAGATTCTACACACTGTTATCTTATTTCAAATATTTTCTATTTTTATTGTAAGAAGTCCAACCATTTTGAGTTGTGACAGTTTTGTATAAATAAATATATTCAAGATCTATTAGAGGTTGCTTCTTGCCAGTTGTAATAGAGAAAACTCTCCTTTTTTAGTATTAATACAAGTGAAAACAAAGATTCCAATTTTCACTCAGTTTGAGTTGTGTGTTTCTCATGTGTTTCCATATCTTCATATTTCCTTATGAAATTCCTTGATAAATTTTTGATTGAAATTTAGTATTACAACTACTGTAATCGTATTAAATTAGTAATTCCTTAAGTGAGTAGTTTTTCCTCTGTATTTACTGTGAGTAAAACAAGACATGCAAGCTATGTGAATTACGGTACTTTAAATTATGTTCAAGGGTGCACTATCTATTTTTCTTCTACTACAACAAGGTGAGACTCTTCAGTAATTGATTCCTTGCTTTGTTTAACAGTTTTGTAAGTTTCCTTCACATCTTTTGATATTATAATTGTGACTCAAACAACGAAATACGACCTCTATACTATCCCATTATTAATTTCATTTAAGGATCATTTCTTGTATACTTGAAGGTAGAAAAAACACTCTTTAAAAAAAATTATTTTTAAACTTCCCTGATGCCTGACATTACCCTTTGAGACTTAAATTTAATCTCAATAACAACATGGGGAATGAGAGTCTATGAGCGGTGGGCGTAAGTGGCTAATTGGATGAAATCATTGTTGTTGTATTGTGAAACTTCATGTTGTCCCTGCCTAGCTTAGGAATCCCTTTCTCGGTGGATTTTAGTCCCATCTCGGGGGTGACCCACTACTTAGAGTGATGATCAGTGTGGTTTAAGGCTAGGAGGTTCGTGGAAGTTCTGCACGTAGTTGGTGTACTTCAATTAAGAGATAAGTAGATTTTATGTGCTTAGTGGTTAAATGATGTATTTAAGTGCATGTATGTAATTATTGTAATAATATCATGTGTTTCACTGCATGTATGTTTCCATATTATCTCTTTCATTTCTTGTTAAGTTTATATGTGAATATTTCCGCAAAAGAGCTTTGTCTGAGGTGATGTTACCCGGCCTGTTGGTGGATGGGGATGTTACAAATTGGTATCATAGAAAAATATGTTTACTCAATGATGTTGCCTAGACGTTTGGTGGTTGGGGACATTACAAAATGGTATGAGAGAAAAATATGTTTACTCAGTCACATTTACTGGCATGTTGGTGGTCGGGGACATTATAGAAACCCTAGGGGAATGACATGTGTTATCATCTTTTTCCCTATAATAATACATATGTTAAAATATCTTGAAAGGCACATAATTTGAAGTAAATACTAGAGCCCTACCATTGTATCACTCTAGTAACTTTACTTCCATTTCCAATTGCATAATTTATTACATTTTGTTCAAGGAAAGAGAAAATCGCTAGGGCCTAACCCTTGTTACTTTCTAGCAATTTTCTCTTGGAAAATGATTTTTTAGGCTTGGGATACTGACACCTCTTTTTTCCTCTCCATCCCTTACCATATTATTATAATTTTCTATCTTTCCTTTAATAATTTGTTGTTGCCATTAGTGACTCCATTTACCCTAGAAAGGCACTAGACTACCTCTTATAAGTGGCGATTGAGCAAACAAACACTTGTACTCTTATCCTTGATCTCTTTAATAAGTCTTTCTAACCCTAAATTAGACTAACTCCTAAGATAAATTGCTTCTATATCAAAACATAGATACATCCATTTAGCTGTAGAAAAATCTCTGCAAAAGTGACATTAAAAGCTAGCCTATCATTTTCAATTTTTCTTGTGACAATTTACTATCAATTTGCCTAGTTAAAGTCACTTTTTATTGTGTTTTTCAAGCAATTTCAAGGCTTGAATCTTGTGTCTGTTATAAGATATTAATTTGTGTTATAAATTGATGCATTGTTTCATATTCATAATCATCTAGATTATTTTACGAAGGTTTATTGTCTTATGAAGTACTAGCAATCATCTGGTACTTGGAAAGTGCCATGTTTTCCTTGTTGTCTTGTTCTGGGTAGGTACACAATATCTTTCATTTTCTTCATCATTAATACATAAAGAAACCTCTGATTGGAGTGATCTGTGAGAGGGGAATGGTTTCATTGTGACTATTTTCCTTAGCCTTCTCAAGCCCCCCAAGTTACTGGGGATGTATCCCCTGGGGTAGCTTAAACATACTCCTAAATAGAAAGGGATCTCCTATTAAGGTTATAGTGATAGGTTATTCCTAGTTATGCCAATTATGTACCCACTTGCCTTGGGATTTTGGGGCAAGTAAAAATTGTGTGATAACATTTTGGCATCATTGTCAGTGAACACTAAGTCAATATTCCTTAATGACACTTTTTGGGGAAGACTTTATCCAAATCCTTCCTTTCACAAAGCTTACCTGGTGACTCCATTGAGGGTGATTCCCTCATACCTTTGATAATCCTTAAGAGGATATCTAGCGACTCCACTAACCATTTCCAAGGTGCCTGATATTTCCGAGTTATGGGATCACGGTGCCCTAGGAACAAATGTATCTGACTATTGATTTCAAAAAATTTCAAGGATATCCGCATTGTTTTGATACAAAATGGTTAAAAAACTCTCCAAGATTTGGAGGCCTCCTAATTACTCACATTGTAGAATTCTTGAAGTATATAAGTGAGATAGAATTGGGAGGGGAGGATGTTCTAGTAAAATTGTTCATACTTTCTCTGCCATCTATTTTGCAAGATTGGCTTATGAGTTTTTGTGAAGATAGGGGTATATCATCTTTCATAGACCTCATCAGTAGTTTTATTGAGTTTGTGAAACCACAATGCCTGACATATGAATATTCCCTTTAGAATCTCGCAGTAGCCCTAGAGGATTAAGGATTCACCACTGAGATTGTGGAAGATCTCATGGATGTATACCATAATCAATACCAAGAACCCTTTGATATAGACAGAGAGATGTATGAAGAAAATTGTCAACCCCTTGAAGAGGAGAAATATTTTTCCCATGATTCGATAGAATGCAATAAATATTTAACTAGAGAAGTGAATTATGAGGATGAAGCACTAGTAACCGCGCCTCTGTCCAATTAATCTCTCCAAGATCCTATCTCTCCTGTAAAAGGTGAAGAGAATTAGATGAGTTATTTTCCTTTCTAGTTTTTTGATGAAACTTTGTTCTATGATTCAGAAGGTGAAGAAGTAAAGGAACCCTTGGAAGAGATAGCTCCTTCATTTTCTAATGAATATGAAGGCATGAGTCTTGAGGATGATGTATTGGACCCTCTTCCATTTGATGAATTCATCCAATCCAATGATGCTCCTGCACAACAAGAAGTGAACAAGGTAAGTTATTTCCCTTTCCAAGATTTTGATCATGCTCTATTTTATGATTTGGGAAGTTAAGAAGTACTAGAGGATCCCTTGGATGCATTAAATCCTTCATGTTATGATAAAGCTAGTGACATTGTTGATAATATTGATGAGTTCATACATGTTGGAAGATGTAAGTGGGATGTGATTAGTTCTAATGAAGATCCCATTTATGATATGTAAGGACATTTCCATATGTTTCCTTTACAACTATCATATGAGGTTACTAATGATTCTAGAATCTGGCAACAAGGAAATGATATAGTTACAGACATGTCCAAGGGTGACCTAGCTCTATTTTCTCCTGATGATTTTCGGTCATACCTTGAAGATTTTGATGAGTACTCCTTTAAGCACTTGGATTTATTTTATGAAGAAGATTATCAACCACCATTGTGCTAAGATCTTGATAGAGGTGAGGACATTTCTTTCCCAAACTAGGGTACTTGTGACAAGGTTCTCTATCCCCCTTTGATTACTTTACCTTGATATGTCATTAAGGGTGTAGTTGGGAAACATGTCCCTTGTCTTGAGCTTTATTCGGGGTAAAGCCTTCTTCTAGAGTTCTTGTTTTTTAGAGGTCTCATTTAGTGGCTATTTTTACTCCTTAATCAAAAAGTAGCACTACTAGCACCACCCTTTCTTTGGGGGTGGTTAAAATTATGACTTGTTTCCTTTACGACCAATACCATTGAGGACAAAAACCTTAAAATTGACCCTTGAATCAAAAAGTAATGATACTAGTAACACCAGTGTTTTTGGGAAAGTTAAAATTACAATGTAATTGAAAATGCAACCTTAATAATTGGTATCACAGCAGATAAAAACACCAAAATTTACTCCTAAATCATTTCTTAAATTTTTTTCTAGCAATTCATTTTACTTTTTAAAAATTTACCTTAAAAATAAATAAATTGAAAAGCAAAAACTGCAAACCAATTTTTTTTAATGAAAAAAAACACCTTTAAAAACATCGTACCCCAATTTTAAGGAAGAATTTGAAAAAAAAAAGGTTAAAAAAAAAAATGAGGTTTTGGGGGGAGGGTGATTCTCGAAATCACCTCCACTGCCTCCCTGCAGCCCTTGTGGGCAGAGGGGTAGAGCTAGAGGGGACGAGGGGATAAGGGAGGAAGGTAATGCCCAAGTTCTGTTCATGAGCGTGGGGATGGCGAGAGGCACGATTCCAAGAATCACCCAC
>SNQJ01S0029519.1:42110-52819 GCA_010110895.2 Picea sitchensis | reverse complement strand
TATGTAAATTTTAAAAAATAAAAATAATCACTAGAAAGTTTTCAAGTGACAAATTATGAGTTGATTTTCAATGTCATGGTTTCATTTAAGTCGTAATTGTAACTCCCCCCAAAAATTTGGTGCTACCAGTAACATAATTTTTCAATTCAAGGGTCAAATTTAAGGTTTTTATTTGCAATTGTAATAGTTGTCGACGCAACAAGTCAGAATTTTAACCACCCCGAAAGAAACGGTTCTACAAGTAGCACTACATTTTGATTCAAGAGTTTATTTCAGTGTTTTTGATGCAAAAATTTTGGTTTCTTTGGCCCAAGTTCTCATTTTGAGGTCACATTTCATGTTAAGTTCGTAACTATGTTTAACACCAATGATTAAGGAATATTAATTAAGAAGGTTAAGAACTTAGGGTTTTCAATAAAATAATATTCTCTTTGTTTAGCCCCTATGAGACCCATAAGCCCCATTTTTTTCCCCTCTTGTGGAGTCACATCCCCCCATTATTTGGTCCTCCTCCTACAACTTGTGATGAATTTTTGTAATTATCATTCCATGTTACATATTTTTTTTGTAACCTAAACCATTATATTACCTCAAAAACTGAAGCCATACATGTACTGAGATTCCTAGTGCATGGCTTGCCAATATTGGAACCAGAACCATCTGTAAATGTGTTGAGCCTACACATAATATATCTATCTATAAAATACCACACAAATTTTCAAAGAAAATTTGAGAAAGAAGAAGCAAGAGAGAAATAATGGAAGACTTATCATTAAACGTCATGAATAATGAATAATTTACACATGATATACTTTGTATAACTCAATCAATGCACACTGGAGGAGAACCAATGGGCCATAGTGATGGTCTAGAGTGATGTGAACACACACGAGTAGTTACGAGAGTGAACTTCCACCTATTCTAGCCTCTCGGGAAGTTACGGGAGTGAATTGCCACCTAGCTGAGTTAACTAGTCAAACAATCTTCAATTAATTGACTGAAATAGAGTGTAGTGAGGAGTAGATCAAGGAATCAAGGGTAATGCTCCAATATGGTCATGAAACCAAGGCTAATGTGCATTAGCATGGTGATGATCCCAATGTTTCATGGTGACAAAACTAATGCAGCATCTAGACTCAACTTAACTAGTCAAACTAAAGTGTCAACTGAAGAGAATATTCTCCAGGTGGAATATTCTTCCCTAAACTTTAGGAGACTGAATAATGACTAAAAAACATAGGAAAAACCTTAGGACATTAGTAAAAATAAATCCTAGGTGTGTGTGAATTAACTCCAACACCCCCTCTGAACATCAATATGGTGAAAATAAAGAATGGGTCCCGGCAATGAGGCCATGTTAGGCACCCAAATACAAAAGATACAGTGAGATAAAGTGAGGAAAGAGGGAAAAACTCATGGGAAAACCCCCCCTCAAGGTACAATGTATGTAAAAAGAATAACTAAGAGTTGCTAGGAAACTATGTCCTTCACTCCAAGATGACTTCGTAGAGAGTGGAACTTCTACTCAGTGAAGGTCTTGGTGAAGATGTCTATCATCTGTTCTACTGAAGAAAATAAATGTAGGTCGATGATCCCCTCATGTACTAAGTCTCAGATGTAGTTCATGTGGATCTCAATGTGCTTCATCCACTGCCTATGAACTGGATCTCTACAGAACTTCAGAGTGCTTTGATTGTCACACCAGATGATGATCGGCCGAGGAAATTTAATGCCCAACTCAGTGAGAAAATGTTGTAGCCACATACACTAAATGGTTATGTTAACTACCCCTCTGTACTCTACCTTGGTTGAAGAAAGAGAAATATAAGCCTGCTTCTTGCTCAACCAATAGATAGGCCCAGAACCAAGTATGAGTGAGTAACCATATGTGGACTTGTGATTAGTGTTATCGCCATCCCATTCAGAATCAATAAAATAAATGAGATCTAATGTAGATTCTATTGCATAATTAATCCCAAAGGTGATGGTGCCCTGTACATATCGAAGGATATGCTTTGAAGCCTTCCAATGTAGCTCATGCAGCTCTTGCATGAACCTGGAAACTGCACCAACTGCATAGGAGAGGTCTGTTTTGGAGTGTGTGAGATACAACAAGTTCCCCACTAGCTATCTTTACAATGTGTTGTCAACCATTGGAGTGTCCCTCAATCCTCAAGTTTGACTCCTGATAGGAAAGTATTCAGAGTTGACTTGCAATATGTCATGTGAAATCTCTCAAGGATATCTTGTGCATACTTGTCCTGAGACAGTTTGATTCTTGATGCATCCTGACTGATCTCAAGTCCAAGGAAGAAGTGTATCAGACCCATGTCCTTCATCAAAAACCTATCATGTAGAATCTTATTGACTGCAGCAATCACTGAAGTTGAGAAACCGATGATAATAAAGTCATCAACATATAGAACTAAGAGTAGAAGTGAATTAACCATCCTGAGCATGTAGACATTCTGGTCTAATTTACAATGTACAAATTTCTGTGACAACAGGTAGGAGTCTATCTTGCCATACCATGCCCTTGAAGCATGCTTGAGGCCATAAAGATATTTCTTCAGTCGACATACCAAATATGAATCCTGCATAAATACCTGGGGCTTCTCCATATAGATATCCTAAGAGAGATCATTGTGAATAAATTCATTCTTCACGTCCATATAATGTACTTCCCATCCCTTGGTTTCCGTAATGGAAAGTGCCAAACATATGTAATCCATATTCACTATTGGAGCAAAGGTATCATCATAGTCAATGCCATGCACCTACTGAAATACTTTGGAAACAAGCCTAGCTTTGTATCTTCTAATATGTCCATCTGTTGCGCTCTTGGTACTGTAGACCCATATGGATCTGACAAGTTTCCTTCCAAAAGGAAGGGGAACCAAATCCCAAGTCTAGTTCTCGAGGAGGGATTTGTACTCCTCCTGCATGTCGGATTACCAAAAGAGATTCCCATCATCCTCTCCATAATACTATGGATCTAAAGAATGAACCAAGAAAAGATGCTTGGAGGTAAATGGTTTAGTGGTAGTGAGTGCAATAGGAGACTCCTTGAAATCAGATGGAGTCCTCCTAGTATCAGTTGGATCACCAATAAGATCCCCCGCATCCTGAAGAGTAGTCTGTGCCCACTTGGGCCTCTACTCTAGCTCTGCATCTGCATCTAGATGATCTAACTCTACATCTGACTGTACTGACTCTGTATATAGATCATCTGAGTCCTTTGAATCAGAATTCTCATTTGAATAAGATTCTTCATGTGCATTTTCATCATCTTGGATAGGTGGAAGAATGAAGTTGTATGCATGCGGCTGCTGAGGTACATGCGAGACACTTTCCTTAAATTGGAAAGTTTTCTCAATGATGAGCCAGTCTGAGGAAATATCAATAAGTTTGTATCCCTTCACATTGTCGGGGTATCCAACTAAAATACACTAGGTTCTATGTGGATCAAGTGCCTTCCTCTTTTCAGAGGGAATCTGGGCCCATGCACGTGAACCAAAAATATGAAAGTGGGTCACTTCCAGTTTGAGGCTGCTCCAAGCCTCGTAGGGGGTCTTATCCTGGATAGATCTACGGGGAGATCTATTTTGGATGTATGTTTTACAATTAAGTGCTTCGATCCATAGTCTCTGTGGTAGTCACTTTGCATGTAGCATGCAAGATGTCATCTCTTTTAGAGATCTTTTTTCCACTTAGCAACTCCATTTTGTTGCGGATTATAGGTAATTGTGTGTTGCAAATGAATCCTTGTCTCATGAAAAATATTATTGATCTCATGATTGACATACTAGCCCTCGTTATCAATTCAGAGGACTTTGATTTTCTTTCCTGACTATGTCTCAACCAAAGCTTTGACATCTTTGAGGTGTTGAAAGACCTCGGATTTTTTCCTAAGAAAGTAAATCCATGTCAAACATGAGAAATCATCAACAAAAATGAGAAAAAAACTCACTTTTTTGATAGATGGATGCGGAAAAGGACCCATGAGGTCACTATGGAACAGATCTAAAGGAGAGGAAGTGCTCTGAGTCTTTCCTTTGTTGAATTTCTCTTGAGGGTGTTTTCCAAGAACACATCCCTCACAGAATCCTTTGGAGAAATGGATGTCTAGTAGACCATCAACCAATATTTGCTTTCTAAGTTGTTGTATATATCTGAAATTTAAATGTATGAACCTTCCATGCCATATCCTACTACTTTCATTAGCATGGGTAGGAAGTAAAGAAGAATCTGGTTCAATAAATTTACAAAATGTATACAATCAAGATTGATGATTTACCTCACCGGTAGAAACCCTGGAATTGGTTTTCATGTCATATATGTCCATTGCATTTGGTGTTAAAATGAATTTCTTTCCTGTGCCTAAATTCGTCATCAGATACACGAAGAGAAGATTGACGGAAAGTTTGGGAACGTGCAACACATTCTCGAAGCTTCCATTGGTGAGTTCAATCCTTCCTTTGTCGGTGACCTCGACTGGAGAGTTGTCCCCCATCAGAATATGAGTACCTTTGCATGAATCCAATGAAGAATAGACTTCTTTTTTGGAAACCATGTGATTTTATGCTCCTGGATCTACAATCCAAGCATCAGGGGAGGAGTTGATCGAAATCAAGGGATGGCTAGAATTTCCTTTCTTGGGATTCTGATCTTCTGGATTCTTCTTCTTGGAATCCTTGGGGATGCAATATCCAAGGTTGTTTTGATGAATTATTTGAGTCATTAGATCTATTTGTTTATGCATGCATGCAAATTGTGGATGGAATCATTTATGGTAGTACGTTCATTTATCCCCTTTTCTTCCTTTTCCACCTTTGGATCTGGAGGCATCAGTGAAGGGTTTTGAGTACCCTTCCTTCTTTAGATGTACATGATCTTTCCTTTTTTCTTTATATTTATATTTTTTATATTGATGCCTGCCATATTTCACTATAAGTGCATACACCTTTGGGCCTTTGATTTTTCCCATGTTGATGAGCTTGGTTTTCTCTTGTGTCAAGGATTTGATAAAGTCCTCAAGAGAAGGCATATTCCTGGTGGCTACAGAGGTGAATTTGACTGAATGGAATGTTGATACAAACACAGAGAATTTAGGACCAAGTTTGGAGAGAATGGTGAGAACCATTTGTTTCTCCTCCTTAGATTTATCAACCCTGCAAGCATTGAGTTGCGACAGTAAATCCCTGAATTTTGTAAATAATTCTTGGATATTGTCGAAGCTTTTTGGATCCAATGTAAGAAATTCCACCTCCATCATGTGTCCCCTCATATCATATTGTTTTCAAAATATCCCTTCCAAGGAGGTCTAGGCTTCAATGGGTGTTTTACAGGAAGATATGTGAAAAAGGAGATCGGGAGAAATAAGACTGCAAATCGTTCTGAATGATTCATCCATTCGATTTAGATACTTGGATTTTTCTATGGATGATGTTGGTTCTATGTCTGTATTCAAGGTTAAACTATACAATCCTATGGTTCGGAGATGTATGACTATTTTCTCCTTCCATGCAAAGTAATTGTAAGGTGTAAGAATGAATTCTTTTGGGAAATCCATCTTTTCGTTGTCTTCAATCTTTTCTACCTGCAAAAAAATTGGTGTAGATTTTTCTTAGAAATTCATCGACTCTGATACCATGTATATGTGTTGAACCTACACAAAATAGATCTATCTATAAAATACAACACACATTTGCAGAGAAAATTTGAGAAAGAAGAAGAAAGAGAGAAAGAATGAAAGAATTCGCATTAACCTTGATGAATAATGAATACTTTACACATGATGTACTATGTATAACTCAATCAATGCACATTAGAGGAGAACCAATGTGCCATGGTGATGGAATAGAGTGATTTGGACACACACCAACAGTTACGAGAGTGAACTGCAACCTAGTCTAGTCTCTCAGGAAGTTACGGGAGTGAACTGCCATCTAGCTGAGTTAATTAGTTAACCAGTCTTCAGTTAACTGACTAAAACAGAGTGTAGTGAGGAGTAGCTCAATGAATCAAGGGTAATGTGCTAGTATGGTGATGAAACCAAGGCTAATGCACATTATCATGGTGATGATCCCAATGTTTCATGGTGACAAAACCAATGCAGCATCTAGACTTAACTCAACTATTCAAACTGAAGTGTCAACTGAAGAGAATATTCTCCAGGTGGAATATTCTCCCCTAAAATTTAGAAGACTGAATAATGAATAATAAACATAGGAAAAACCTTAGGACCTTAGGAAAAATAAATCCTAGGTATGTGTGAAGTAACTCCAGCACCAACATCGAGTTCTTTTAAAAAGGCTCATACATATCCTAGAAGTAAGTTTCAAAAAAACTAAGATTCTATAGTTGGTACATAAAAATCATGAGTTCTTGCAGGAACTATAGTCTGTCGAAATTAAAAAGTGAAACCAAAATGAAACCATAAACTGGAAGTAAAAATCAAACTCTAGAATCCCTATTTCCATTTTTACCATGGGAAGGAGGTCGACATGTCTGAGCAAAGATATAGGGTTGACGACACTTTGGACAACGTGAAATACCAGGCTCACCTAAAAGAGAACTGAATAAAGCATCTAATATACGACCCATACTCTCATGTTGAAATAGTTGATCAGCTAGATCCCTGAGTATTTCAAATATTAGTTGGAATTGTTCTCCAGCTAAGCCATGCTAAATGTTCTCTTCAGATTGTGTAGAATACTCTGGTAGCTGAGCATGGGTAGTCATATGTGATTAAATTGGAACCATCGAAGGTGCCTCCTCTATGATGGAAACACCCCAGTTCTCGTCAAAGGTGTCCCATAGAGAGGCCTGAACTTATGTCTCCCATATGCCTTCTACCTGAGCTGGAATAGTGCCACTGACCTGGACGGGGGAAAGCACATTGTGTTGGATTACTGAGACGAGGGGGTGAATCATTAATAGAGAAATATAATCTTGTTTAACCATCAAATTCAAGTGTTATATTAATGCAGCATTATCATCCAATAATTGCAGAGTAAATAAACAATGAACAAATGAGAAATCACACACATACACAGTACACCAGTGTCTTTACGTGGAAACCCAAAGTGGTAGAAAACAACGGAATGATTTTTCTTATATGTCTTTAAGAATTAAATTCATTGGAAGCACCAACTTCCTTTGTTTTCCAGCTGCAACTGGAAGGAGACTCCAACCCCCTAGTTTCTAAAGTTACAACCTAAGGGAAGCTCCAACTCCCCAATTCTATGAATACAACCAGAAGGAGGATACAACCCCCTATGTTCTATGGATACAACCGGAAGGTGGCTACAACCACCTATCCTTGCCCCTTCCAACCACCTTGACATAGAAGTAGAATTATGGAACCACTATCACACTATCACTGTGAGATATATTGTTGTAAACTTGTACCAATCAACATGTAATCAACCTGTAACAACCTATACCAATAACCTATGCCAACATGTACCATACATCAACCTGTACCTCAACATGTACCTCAATCTATACCATAAACAAATGCATCAACCATGCACCAAACCTGTACAAATAACCTGTCACAATAACCTGTCCAAACAACCTGTAATCAACCTGTACCATAAACAAGTCCATCAACCATGAAAACATGTACCTCAACCTATACCATCAAAGAGTGCATCAACCATGCACCAAATGTGTACCAATCATGCATCAAATACACATAAACTATGATTCATCAATATGTACCAACATCATCAACTATACACCTCATGTATGTGCCAACTCATCAACTAATTGTATCAACCATGTACCTCAACCAAAATCCCTCATCAATTTCATCATACAAATATTATTTGTAACTCTGTAATAGACCTGATGTATATATCACATACCTGCAAACCTTCCTTAACTTTAACAACAAGAGACTAACATTTTCATCAAACTTTACTTTAGTCTCACATGACTAATTTTGGATTAGTCAATAACCGTAACTTGAAATAATCATAACTATGTACCTATAATGAATAAAGATATGAAAATATTACACAATATTCTTCAGTGTCTTTTATGCAATTCCTCCAAGTTTCACTACTTGGAACCTCTTATGAGAGAGATGTAGCAAAAATGGCATACCTTGTTCAATTCTAGCTTATTCTAGAGAGTGAACTTGTAGAGTGTACCCTGCATGGAATATTTGTTGTATGGATATGAAAATGGTAAACCAAATACTACAGACTATACTAAAACCAATACATTTTTTCTTACTGAATTTGGATCTGTTATGAAGAAGTTATGACATTTTTACCCGAAACAATTGTTTTAGACTAGTTTCAGGACTAGCCACAAACCCTAGTTTCCACGGAGTGTAACTCCAAAAATACAACGACCCACAAGCTGAAATTTTTATCACATCTACTTGGATATGTTTCCTTAACAGCCTCCCAATTTAAAAGTCTAAATCATTCTATAAAAAACGTTATTGCAAAAATGGTGAGATGACCTGTAAATAACATACCTTAGAAAGCATCATCAAAAGAATTTATCCTCCCTTGAATTTCGGCTTTCTTTACTTCACCTTCCCTGTGAAATTCGGTTTAGATATCCTTTGATTACCTCAATCACTTGTAGATATTCAATATTCTCAAGTGTGATTAAAATGAGAGAGCCTTGTCTCTTATTTATACTTTAATGTAGCTTCCTCAAGGGGTTACATTTTAACCATCTTAACCCACTTTCCTTATTTTAGAGTTAACCCACTTCTAACCACTTGTCCACTTTTTTTCCAGGAAAAAAATTACTCGAATTATATTATATATATAATTCATTTACACTGCTGGCCCTGTCGGGCTGTGTCCAGTATTACAATGGAAAAAAAAACTCGCCCAAATACCAACTACCATACAACTACCAATCAAATACCAACTACCAACGGTAGAGATACAAATCAGAACGAGGTAATGAGCAATCCAGAGCTGTTCTAAGTCTGCGATCCATGTCAGTTGTCGCCAGGAAGACCGATGATAACTCTGTCAGAGAGGGAGCACCCAATGCACTAAATATCAACACACAGTTAATACTGTCTATGTGTCCAGCGAGCAAAAGAAACTGATCGCTCCTGAATTAAGCCAGAATTCGCAGAAAGGAAAGAGTACTAAACTCTACCAGAGGGGGTACACCGAATATGATAGAACAAATCACACAGATGATGTAGACAACCATGCCAGGAGAGCGCATTAAGGTACCAGAGAAATCACCCTGCACATTCGAACAGATTTATGTTGGTGATGGGGCTTTCCAGGCCATCTTCGCAATGATAGATAGAAAGTCTCCCCACCACCCCGCGGAGAGATTTTTTGGAGAGGGCATCTGCCTCCTTGTTGAGATTTATGGGAATGTGCTGGAACTTAATATGCTTGAAATTCTTTAAGAGAGACTTCGTTTTGTCCTTCCATCCTTCAATCTGAACCGAATGGAGCATGCTCTTATTGTTAATCCAGTCAATAATAATGCGAGAGTCTCCAAGAACAAGAAGGTGATCTAGTGACCAATGAGAGGCAAGAGCAAGGGCTGTCCATAGTCCTAGAAGTTATGCTTTTGTATCCGATCCCTCCCCGCAGTTTATGTACCAGTTGGTAAGTCTCTTCTGATGTGATTTGAAGAACCCCCTGCTCCGCAACAAAGGCCATTAGATGCAGCAGCTCCATCGAAGCACGCCAGTGAGTAACCTTCGGTCAGATGGATCACACAACTCTTGGGAGAAAATGTCTTAATAGTAGATGGATGCCAATGAAAGGAGGCCCAAACTCGGTGGGCTACCGCCTGTATGGAAGGAGAGTGACCGTCGAAGATCGCTCTATTCCTTTCTTTCCAAATCTGCCAGCTAATATGTACAGCTAGGCTCGGGGGGTTCGACTTTTGAGTGATCCAATCACTAAGACAAGTCGTGAATGTAGGACCTCTCCAAATCGCCGGTTGTGGGAGTATATTTGACGTGAGCTTCCATACCTCCTTTACAAATGGGCAATGAACCAATAGATGGTGCACATCTTCAGCATCAAGCTTACATAAGGGACAAAAGCCAGGACCCTCCCATCCTCTATGCCTGAGAGCCTCCCAGGTGAGAATTTTCTTTTTTCCCGCCAGCCAGGTAAATAACTTTAATTTGAGAGGGACCTGCCAATGCCAGATTTGTCTAGTCCATGAGTAGTCCACCTCCAGATTCATCTGTTGCAGGAAGGCATTATAAATATTTTTTACTATGAGGGAGCCCGTAGCATCACCCCCAGCCCAAAGCAAACTATCAGGTTGATCAGTGAGAGTAATCCCGGCTCCTTTGAGGGTTGTTGTAAATTTATTCCATTCTGATGTCAGCGGATCTTCAAGGGACAAAGCAGCACTGTCCAGCCAGTCATCTAGTAGAGAAGAGGCAGCATTCGATCTCTTAATTTGTGCCAGAAATTTGTAGTCCAACGCCTCCAGTCGCGCGCACAGCAATGGAGTGAGGATGGATTGGTCACCCAGACCAAGAATCATGTCTCGGCCAATTTGAATCCACTTGTCCACTTAGTAATTTATTTTGTATCCAATTTTACTTATAGTACACTCACCACTTCACTTTATTATTTACCTTCTAAAATCTCTTAAACCACTTTCCTTATTTTAGGGCTAACCCACTTCTAACCACTTGTCCACTTAGTAATTTCTCCATTAACTTTATTATTTAAATA
>SNQJ01S0029519.1:24585-36053 GCA_010110895.2 Picea sitchensis | reverse complement strand
TTCACTTTATTATTTAAATAATTTCTTCTTTGCAACCACTTTGACTACTTTGACCTTTTGGGGATTCTAGATGACTCATGAGGGTTCTCCAACTTCACATGGCCATAACTCTCTAACCGTGAGGAATTATGTGACATTCCACATACCATCGGAAATGGCATGACATGTACTATCCATATAGAATAGTATTACCTGAAAATATATCAAAACTCATACCATTATCCATCAAACAAACTTGGTTCCATTACCCAAACCATTGTGCTACTGGAATTCACTACCAAACTTTCCTCAAGGGTTGACATCAATGAAAACCAACCCAATTAATCAACACATTGTGTTGGATGGGAGTAGACAAAAATTCCTCCTCGACAATTGCAGTACCCCAACCTCCTCATTGCTACTATCATTCTATGGGTTTTCTTTGTTGGGTAAAGGTGGGGCGACGACGATTGGAGGGAGGGTTGGGGAGGATGATGACGATTGTCCAGATAGAGGTAATATTTAGGGTCATGTTTATCACTTCCATGTTCTCGGGGCATGGCAAAAAGAGTGATATGGGTGATATTGAAAACAATGCAAGGGGGAGCTTCAGAAGGAACAAAGAAAAGATTCATAAAGTGAGAAAGGAAGACAAGAAAAAAAATGAAAGAAAACATGGATGGGTGGAGGGAAGAAATACCATTCCAAACTATGGAAGACGTCATTAAACTGGAAACAAAACATCATAAATTCCTTGTACTATGTTGATCGGAGACATGCATCATCCAAATTCAAAGTGTTAAATTTCCCATGAGCCAAGATCTATTGCAGAAAGACTGTGCTATAATGTTGAGCCTCGAAGAGAGGAGTAGAGGATAAGAGGTGATAGGAGAGGAATGTTGATATTATGGTAGTTGTGGGAGGTATTAACCTCCACGTGTAATATTTGACAAGATTAGAATATTCTAGGAAGCAAGAGAAACCCTAAAACGTTGGATAATAACCCTAGAAGACAAGTCGGCTCAAGAGAATATTTAATATTGAGTTATTAGCCTCCAGAAAGAGAAGTTGGCCCAGACAAGTGAGATAAAGTAGTACCAATAGAGGGCATTAGAGCTCATTTTTCACTCTTACTCTCACAACTGCATAAGACTAGTGGTGCGTAAGTTTGGAGAGGGAGTGCAATTGCAGCTACTGCAACTGTAATTTTGAATTTTGGTTGGACTTTCTCTTGGTTATGGTTTGTACTTTCTTCTTAGTCTTTGGATGTTCTTGCTTGGTGTGCTAGCCTTGGAGAAAGGTGTTCTAACTTGGATGGATATTGGTCTGCTTCCAGAATTATTTTGTCTGTCATGGTTAAGGTGCTTGGGGGTGTCCTTTGTGCCTATGTTTGGGTGACAATATTTTTGTATTGTTTATGGAAAAATGAGCACATCTCTTTATTTATAACAGGTTATGGGCCCACACTATCTTCATAAATTCTAACCACTAGAAGATAGATTGGGAAGTTATTTTTTAATCTTGTTATGGCACCAGTTACAGCTGCAGCTAGGTTTTCTGATTATGCAGCAACAACAAACCCTAACCCTTATGTTCAGGAGCTTATGATGAATAATTTGACCTAATTCATTGACATCCTAGTACTCCCTAGCCTAGCACACCTATTGGTATGCTTAGCTAGCAAAAATTTCAAGTTTGATTCTTTGGTCAAAGTTAAAGTCAAAGTTTGACTAGTCAAATTCAAAGGTTGACTGATCAAATTCAAAGTCAAAGGTTGAATTATGGTCAAATTGATTTTGCAGTGAAAGTTGAAATTCTAGAGTTTGTAGCTTGGTCTAATCATTGAATCTTCTGATTGAGTTTCTAATCTCTTCTTGTCAAGATGATATCTAGTTTCAGATTGGAAGACAAGTCAGATGATGCTACAAGGTTTAAAATGTATGCACTTGTATATACTAGCATAGAAAGTACTAGAGATATTGTCCAAGCTATAATATTGGATTCAGTGCATTCAAAACAACAAGTGCACCCTCCATAGAAATTAAGGCTTCAGGTTCCAGGTTTGATTAAATTATTAAGATTCAAATTTGTGTATATCAAAGGTGATAGTTTCTACATTACAAATTGCGAAAGTAGTCTTTGAAAGATTCTATTATTTCTAGGTGCAATGAATACTCGACCGCATATGAATATTATTGATATAGATTCTTATTTTACTTGTTCTCAAGTTGAACTAACATCTCCTCTAGACGGATATTTCTTGTTTGTTCTTGTTCTGGGAAGGTACCCTTGTGAAATATGTTTGATGAACAATCCCTGAGGAAGTTGTTATAGAATAATTTTATGAGGATGAAAAAACTGCTAGATGGGAAGAAATCAGAACATATAGAAACAAAATTAAAGAGACTCAGAGGAGTCAGACTCAAAGGAAGTCAAAAAAGAAAAGGAAACTAGAACATGCTTGTGACACTTTATAGAAAGCAAAGAGAGATGCAACAAAAGGAAGCATGGACTCTCTCATATGGAGAGATCTAATCATAGAATTCCAAAAGAAGAGCATGCATATTGCTCATTCAGGCATGAAGTCAGGATTAGGAGGGATCTAATCCCCAACGATATGATCCATTGAAGAAGAATTTGTAAATACTATGAATTATCTATACATGTTCTTCATTGGAAGTATAATCCATGATAAGCAAAATGTGTTCAATTTGACTCTAGAAGAAGTCTTCTTTGAAAATAGGCCTTGAATATCCTTGATTGTCCATCTACATTAATGTTCCTATGGAAGAAGGTTGGAGCCTTTAGGAAGAAGGGCATGTAATCTATAGAAGATTCCATGGAATCCAACATTGAAGAGAAACATGAGGAAGAACATTAAGATTCCAAGAAAGAAAGAGAAGTCAAAACAACCAATTGAACCAGTTTGAACCCACTAAAAGAAGTCAAGTAGAAGGAATGGAAGGAAGTTGCAATGAAGAACAATGTATGGGAGAAATTTTGAAAAAGACTTAAGAATTGATAGATACAAGGCAAGACTCAGGGATAGAGGGATCTCCCATTAGGAGGGTGAAGAATATGATGACAGCTTGTTATACTAACCAGATATACCTCTACCCGAGCCATTATATCTCATGTAGTATCCATGGCTTGTAGTTTACATCAGATGAATGTAAATATTGTTCTTCTCAACAGAGTAATTGAAGAAGAAGTGTATGTAGAGAAACCTCAAGGTTTTGAGGTATACCAGAAAGAGACCCTTGTATGTAGATGGAAGAAGACCTTGTATGGATTCAAGCAAAATTGGTGCAGAGCCTCTCATGTACATCAGAAGCATGGTGAAAAATTCCTATGATAGAGGAAGTATATTGAAATGGTTCTTCAAGAAGTCTAAGGTGATGGATTTCAAATCCATGGAAAAAATCCCATGATGACATATCTGAATAAGTTGAGAGACTCTAATCCAATAGACCCATCTCTGTATCAATAATTGATTGGCTCGTTAATTTATTTTCAGAATACTCAGCCAGATATTTTCCTTGTGGGATGTTTAAGTTATGATATACAACTACATGGATTTATTGATTCAGATTGGGTAGAGAGTACAAATGATAGAAGAAGCTCTACTTGGATATGTTTCAGTTTGAGCTTTTCCATGATGTCATGGGCTAGCAGGAAACATAATTTTTTTGCACTCAACACTGCAAAAGTAGAGTATATTGTAGCTTGTGATGCTTGTACGGAAGAAATATGGCTTTGTAAGTTGGTTTCTAGACTGTCTGATCGGGTGTTGGATTCGACTATGATATATTGTGATGATCAAAGTTGTGTGAAGCTTTCAAATATGAGTGTTCCATGACAAGTCGAATCACATTGAGATCAAGCATTATTTTATCCATGATAATGACCATAGGGGAGAAGTGGTTCTCTATTATATCTCCACAGATGAGAAGATATCAAATATTTTTGTAAAGCCTATGTCCAAGATGAAACATTTGCGTACTTAAGGGACAAGTTGGGGCTTGTGGAGATGACTTCCTTATTGAAAAAGAAAGTGATTCCTCCTAGGTTGGGAGGGATCACTGATATGTTATTGATTTATGGACAGTCATTTTCTAGTTCAAAAAAAGGTACAGTTTGGGAAGTTCCTTTCCAATCTGGAAAGTGGTTCGAGATTTCTAACGAACAATCATTTTCCAGTTCAGAAAATGGTCCAGATCAGAGAGTCATTTTCGTAATGAAAATGGTATGATAGATTATTGATGTACCATAGATAGTGATTCCCCTTGTGGCCAGTGTGGGGGAATGGTATAGGACAATCATTCTTCTTGTCAGTCACTCTGATTAGTGGTCAAGTATAATGCTTTTCCTCGTTGGGAAGTCATTCTTTTGAAGTTCAAAGTTGTGAGCAGTTTTGAAGAATGGTTTGTTTTGGAGGTTGGTGAAGGAAAATTATTTCCATAGGAAATGGTCCAGATGGTCATTCCCTAGGGCAGACTCATTCTCTCTAGGTTGCATTGTTATTAGTGTCGAAGGAATGGCCTAGTTAGGTGAATGTTCTAGGTTCAACAATCAGTGATAGGAATTCCTAGGGTAGACTCATTCTCTCCAGGATGCACTATGATTAGTGCTGGAGGAATGTCCTAGTTAGGTGAATGGTCCAGGCTTAGAAATCAGGTACAATTATTCTTCTATGCTTGGGAAGAATAGTCTATATATCCCATGGCTAATGTTTACTTTTTGAGGGTAGATACTCTTCCAGATCTCATATATGTGAGTGGAAGAATGGCCCATATGACTCAATTTGTATCATGATATTGTTTATGCATGTTGATATTAGATGATATGATTGTTGTGGAGACTGTATGTCTCTGGACAATAGTTGTATGCTATTATGGTGGATATGATCCATTGATAGTGACTATGTGTCACTGGTTAGTAGTCATGTGCTACTAGGAGTGATTTTGTACCACTGGGTAGTAGTTGTGTACTACTACGGATAGACACATTTTTGTTCTATTGGATGGAATTTTTTTTTATTTCCATGGAGACTACCACTAGTGTTGGAGATTATTGCCAACTAGATGGATAGTCAGTGTGTTCATGGAAATACATTCTCTAGGAAGAGAATGGTCCAGGAAGGACATATTGTTGGTAGATATACATACTTTCTCTGGAGGATGGTCCAGGTTGAAATATTGTTGGTGGACAGACATTATCCCTGTGGAGAATGGTCCAGGTTGACACATTGTTGATGTACCATGGAAAACTATTCTTCCAGGATGTATGTCTGGATTAGAAGAATGGTATGTCTCCCTAAGTTAAAAGTAGTAACCATAGTGGATATCTTGGTACATGACATACGTTTTCCCTCAGTTCACAGTAGTGGCCAGAGGGAAAATGGTCTAAGACAGTCATTCTTCTACAAAGTATGTCCGAATTAGAAGAATAATCCTTGTAGCCCATGGTGTGGCTTCCAGCATATGTTGGAAAAATTATTCTTCTATGAAATATGTTGAGTGCTAAGTGGACTACTCAAATCATGAGAATAATTGGTCATTTGCGACTAATACTCATGGATATGGGTCATAGATTAATGACTTACACTACACAGTTAATCTCAAAAATAATATCTAATATGTTGCACTGCGGAAGACCCTCTATGCTTAAATCGTTCTTGTATCACTCTATGGAGTGAGTGAATTATTCAGCAACATGCTTGACTAATCAGATAGAGTATGGTTTCGAGAGATGATGTGGTTGATTCTATCAGATGATATCGATAGTGATGATGCTTCTCATGAGTTGATCTACATGATCATGAGATAGCATGTGTGCCTATGATGATGCTATCGGTTGAATGGTTTTTTTTTTATCGATATCATTACCTTTAATACCTCCCTAGCTAGGAGGGAGTGTTTATATTATGGTAGCTGCGGAAGGTATTAACCTCCACATGTAACCTTTGAAAAGACTAGAATATTCTGGGAAGAAAGAGAAACCATAAAACATTGGATAATAACCCTAGAAGACAAGTCGGCTCAAGAGAATATTTAATATTGAGTTATTAGCCTCCATTAAGAGAAGTCAGCCTAGTCAAGTAGGATAGAGAAGTATAAATAGAGGGTGCTAGAGCTCATTTTTCACTCTTACTCTCACAACTGCATAAGACTAGTGGTGCTCAAGTTTGGAGAGGGAGTGTAATTGCAGTTGTTGCAATTGGGATTTTGGATTTTGGTTGGAATTTCTCTTGGTTATGGTTTGGAATCTCTTCTTGGTCATTGGTTATTATTTCTTAGTGCGCTAGCCTTAGATAAAGGTGCACTACCTTGGTTGGGTATTGGTCTGATTCTGGAATTATTCAGTCTGTCAAGGTTAAGGTGCTCGAGGGTGGCCTTTGTGCCTATGGTTGGGTTACAATATTGTTATCTTATCTATGGAAAAACGATCACATATCTTTACTTTTAACAAGGATGAACTTGTTAAATGCATGGAGAAACAATTGTCACCCCATTCGGGCTGAACAACTTTACATATTACATCATTCAACTTTTAGCCATCCATCGCATACATACACAATACTAATCTAGGAATCGAAAATAGGTATTACGTTCCTCACTTGACTCTCATTCATGTTATATATAATTTGATCCAAATTCTTATCATAGTTGTGATCCTATTCCTTGAATAATATTTTAACCCATGACGGAGGTCATCACATGCCAAATGCAAATATGGGGAAACCATGCTTGATTTTGTGTTCCTGGAGTTGATATTGTGAGTGGTGTAACATAACTATGTGGGCTACATGATTATGATTTTTTATTGTTAGATGCGGCTTGACACCATAGTCACATACCTTAAAAATGTGTTTGTCATCATCACATGCCATTCCCATGCATGCATTTCATTAATCCTTTTTTTTCTTATTGATCAGTTGTCTAGCTCTTTGTACAATATCTCACCATTAATGAATGGCTATGCTCTCAAATAATATCTCAATATCACCTATAAAAGTGAAGCACGACACTTATGAATAGGGATATGAAAACATGTCAAATCTTAAAATGGCATAATCCATTCATCATTCAGTTGCATAAGTGAACTAAAACAATCTCATTTAGAGGCAATTCCACACAATAAAGATGCATTCCAAAACAAAACCATGTGTATGACATGCTAATAAAAATATCTTCAATGCACAAACAAGGTTCTATCAAGTGAGATAAAGAAAGATCAAGATGTAATGAGAAATACAATTATGTAGTTAACCACAATGCAAATCTAATTTGTTCATTTTCTTAGTCATCATATGCAACTCAAAGACTTGTATCAAAGAAAGATACATCGAGAAAGGACTTATTTTTTTGTTTTTGACTGGCGGAATCAGAAAATAGTCGGGCACGTACTTGCGTGACATGGGGTCATGTTATTCCACTTCTACCACTATATCCTCTAGGTGTTCCCATGATGCCCAATACATGACACACAAGGTAATTCGGGGATTTGAACCAGTGACTTCACATAATGGAGTGCCTTAACAGTACACTACATCATTGACTACCCTACATTATAGGGGCATAAATTGAAGGACATGAGGGTGGGATTTGATCCACTCATGTGTGCACATTCCACGATAGAATTTAATAAAATATTTGTCGGTGCAACCACATGTTCGACCACTACCTCAAGGTTCCCCCATGAATTCAGGTTAGGTCCTCCTAGGAATTGAACATTTCCCAATGGTGAAAAACGCATTGCTTTCCACCATTCGATCCAACCCCTTTCGACATCGAGAAAGAAATTCTAAAATCAAATCTTTAATGTGAAATATTTTTAAAAGGGGGGTTCCTAAGTTTGTTGACTTGATGTTGGTTGAGGCCTCAACACAATATCCTTAACACTACCCAGTCGAAGACCATGTTAGTTACAATGCACAACCCAGAGGTAAGCAAGCTGGAAGAATACCAAAGATGAAAGATAATAGAATTTGTATGAGCTTGAGAATCCTAAAAAGTGATTTGTTTGAATGTGAAAATAATGAAAATGGAGCATTAGAACACAAATAAATACTAATTGTTTAAGAGGATTACATTTTCCTAGAAGAAATTTCTAACCAATGAAAAATATTAAGGTGAATTTGAATGAACACAAATACATTATAGGGTTCATAAATTAATTAAGCCCCCAAAAAAATTCATAATGTTTAAACAATAAGGTTAATCAGCAAGCAATAAGCAATAAGCAATTTCATTCAGCATATAAGAAACATAAATTTGAATTTATGAACAACAATCTATAAATTTACATAATCATCACATAACTCAGCAAATTCATAAATAAAATACCTCTTCCTGATGCTAAACTCTCACTTATCTAGTTTTCCTCCCTGCTACCTTACCCAGCCTGTTGCTTTGACCAAACCCTACCCAAACCGAATAACTACCCAGCCAGCTAGGAGCAACCTGTACGGCTCCCTAGCTCCAGGATACCATAAGGAATCTTGGCCCCCGTGCCCAAAACCCCCAACAACCCGGTGCCCCATACAATGGTTCACCAAAACCCCCAAAACCAAACTCCTCAAAACCAGGAAAAAATATCCAACAGCCAGCATATAGTCCTCTCCTCCCCCATTTTTCATAATCCCTCTCCCGTAGGACTCCTCCCCTTCATATCTCCCCCCATTCACTGACTCCCTATCCTCCATTAATTACCTTATCCTCCCCATTATTACCTTATCCCCTTTCCTTTATTATCTTATCCTTTCCTTTATTATCTTATCCCTTCCTATCATATGTAAAGTTTCATAATGATTAAATTAAATTTATTAAGCCCCTCAATGCTTTACCCAAATCATTGAATGTGTTAAGTAATCAATTGATTAATTAATTAATCAATCAACAGTTATAAACAATTAATTAATTAATTAATATTAATAATACTAATCATTGTTTAACTAAAACCATATTAGGAAAATTAATTATCTAATTAATTATACTTAATAATCCCTATGCAACTATTTAACCAGGGTTGTTACATACACCCACCCTTTAGGAAACTTCATCTCGAAGTTAAGGTATCTCATGATACAAAGGAAAAGAAACATGGTTCACACATTCATAACAATTAACCGATATTATTAGTAAGTAAACCAAGAAACTCATCCATACTAGTGTACATGTACAAGAAATGCATGTGTAGCTAGTACATACAAGTCTTGTGTATGTACTAATAATCAATAACTATAACTCTTATAGTAATTTATGTATGTATCCAATCCAATCAACAAGACTATTCTTTTATAAAAGGCAATAAACCAATCAAATGTTTGTGAAATCCTTTAATTACAATCATCTAGTTCAACAATTTTATTTAGACAACTGTGGTTTAGTTACGTAATTATGAATATTCATATATACACATTTTCTCTTTAGAAGGGAAAAACAATAAATTCCACCATCAAACAAATCTCCATACTTTTTCAACTATTTCTACTCATCCTTCCTCCGTAACTTACTTCCATCTTCATTCCTATCCTTCCTCTGCTAGACTATCTTGGAGCGTCAACTATATTGACCTAACTCCAAATAGAACCCGTAAGCGGAAGTGTCATTGTCTCGACCAAGCTTCCCCAACAAGAAACTGACAGACATCATCACACATCTAGGGGAGCGTGAGATAACACCGTCCTCCCATGACTTCAGGTTTTGGAGGATACACAGTGGGAAATGCCTCAACCCCTCCTAATCATAACTAGGGTCCACACTCTACAATGGAATATACAGTGGCACCATGTTGCTAGGAGTTTTTTCATCATTCATTCGGTTTTGGGTAGTCTCATCACCTGAAATCCTACACTGGTCCACATATCATAGCAATGCATCCAAACCAATATAATTTCACATTCAAAGATTCATACCATAATGTTTCTTGGCAAGTGGTCATGACATCCACTTTCATCATCATTATCCCTTGGCTATTTTATAGCCTATAACCTGCAGATTAGTCTGTAACACAAACTCATACATTTCTATGCATTATCATCATGTAATTGCATACAATCATCATTTCAATTCGGTATCCATGTACCAACAACTTAACATCAAAGTCTTCAAGTTATAAATAGATCTCATAATATTACATAATTCCATTTCGACACTCATTCATAAAATTATCATTTACCAAATAGATTACATCATATCCCATCATCATTCAAATAACATTTAAATCTTCATAGGATTCTCATTTACACAATATGTCACATCATATTCATCATCATCAATAACATTTAAACATTCATAGAATTTACATTCACATAGTAGATCACATTATATCCATCATCATTAATAACATTTAAACATTCATAAAATTTACATTCTCACAATATATCGCATCATATCCATCATTATCCAAATATAATTAAGCATTCATAAAGGTTCATACGTCTTAAAAGTTTAAGTGTATCATTTAATAGTTTCACTGTGAGTAGAAATAAAAGTGTAGGCCTCAAGTAATCCTGGCTATCTAATTCAAAAGGTGGTGTTACATACACCCAAACTTCGAGAAACATATTCTCGAGGTGGTCAAAAAAGTGAGGGATAGTCTCGTCATAATGTCTTGACGTCTTCCCAAGTAGCAGATCCTAGACTATACTTGTCCCATTGGACCTTAACTTGGTCTACCAGACGGTTCCTGAGTTGTCGAACTCTAGGGTCCAATATACGTAATGGTTCTACCATGAGAGTTCCCAGGTCTGATACCTGCAATTCCTTCCAATTTAGTTTATGTGATTCATCAGCAACATAATGACGTAAAACAGATACATGAAAAATGTTATGAGTTTTATGCAAGTGGGGTGGCAGTACGAAACGATAGGAAATGGGTCCAATTTTATCTTAGATTCTAAATGGTCCTATAAATTGAGGTGACAACTTTGTCCCCTTCTCGAACCATATGGAACTCTTATTAGGCCTGATACAAATAAAAACCTGGTGTACCACTTCATAACTTCAGTCGGTGTTGTGTGCATCTGCATAACTTTTCTGCCTATCCTGTGCTTCCTTTAGTCTCTGCCTAATTTGAATCACATGTTCCTCCATCTCTTGAATCAATTTTGTCCCTATTGTTGCTCGTTCTTCTAGTATATCTCAACTCAACAACGTTCTGCATGGTCTTCCATACAAAGATTCATAGGGTGGCATTCCGATGGAGCTATGAAAACTATTATTGTAGGAAAACTCTACCAAAGGTAGGTACTTCTCCCACTGGTTTTGATTATCCATGACATACATCCTGAGCATGTCTTCCACGAATTGATTTACTCTCTCAGTTTTCCCATCAGTTTCAGGATGATAAGTTGTGCTTAAGTTCAACTGAGTCCCCAATGTTGACTACAAACTTGTCCAAAACCTAGAAGTGAATCTAGAGTCCATATCTGAAATGATCTTCTTAGGTATCCCATGCAAATGGATAACCTCACTTACAAACAC
>SNQJ01S0029519.1:0-15041 GCA_010110895.2 Picea sitchensis | reverse complement strand
GTGACTTGAAAAATGGGAATGATACATATAGATATATAAAACAATTACCTATGGATTTGTATATGAGTGAATTACCAAATAGAGAAATATATTCGACCCTTCATATGGTTGGTTCAACTCCAATATGTTTATTTCTTGGAAAATATTGTGTGTGAGGGGATCCACAACCAATTTACTTCGGAAAGCCTTGCAAAAAAACATTCCCCACTTATATGGGTCTGCCTATAACAACAAGTTAAGTGATGTCATTATTTCTACAACTTAAGTACTCAGCACTATAACGTCAAATAAATTAGGTGAAACTTTTGACTTTATTGGGACCTTTGTAATTCAGTGCATGGAATAATACCTAGGCTTGATTGTTCATGAGATTTTGGTTATTCAATCTATTCAAAACACTTCAAATGATTACATCATATCCAACCAATAAGCATATCACTCTAGGTAAGCATCAACCCTAGTTGGTTTTCATTATTGCATCTATGTAGGCAATTAGACAATGTCAAAAGGGGTGGAACAAGGTCTACAACTACATAGTTAAGGAGGACCTCTTTTCATTCTTAATCACACATCCGTCTGAGAAAATATCACTCGAATAAGCTTCCACAACCATCCTACAAGAAAACAAAACTTTTACCAATTGAATAGGATGCTATGTGAGTGAAGGTAAGAGAGATGTTTTGAATTTTTTGAAGGGTCCAAGCAAAGTCAAGTATGAACAGGAGATATGAAGTTCAATTTATAATAAATATATAATCATAAGTTACTGTGAAGATATGAATAGTGATGGTATGGGAACAATCCCTCGCTTGGTTGTTCATGAGTGTTCAAGTATTCTATCTCTTCACAATACTTCAAACAATCACATCATAATAAACTAGTAAGCATATCACACCAAGTAAGACTCAACTTTGTTTGGTTTTCATTCTCGTGTCTTTAACTAGGAAATAGGGAGAGGATAGGAAGAGGGCTTGACCGGTCAAAAAATAGAAAACAAGTCGATCATATCACATGTATGAAGTGAATCACTAATATAGCATGAAATCCGTCTTATCATCAAACATAAAATTGAAATTTTGAGGTGTAGTGAGCGCAAGGATAAGCATAGCTTAGAAAAAATGACTAGATTTTATTAAAGAAACTAGCCACTTAAGTATAAAATCCTTATCGAAGTCAAGTAGAAAACGGTCGCAATATCACGAGGGTCTTGCAACTTGTATTGATCACAAATTAATATGCCTATCACAATGAAGCATTGTACCAAATGTTCAAATTCATGAATTTCTCCCCCTTTGTTCAATCATGATCACCATAGCCCCTCATGTCAACGTAGCAAGTAGATAGTGAGAAAACCAGTTGATGAAGGCTTAGAGGTCTCCATGCATGGATGAAGAGGATATGCTTGAAGGTTTCCAAGAATAGTGAAGCAAGTAGGAGAAGACCAGTGTCATTGGTGAGGCATGGTGTTTAAGACCAATGTCACTGGTGGGGCATGGTGGTAGATATAGACACCCTTATGTAGTAGTGATAGAGCCTCAATTTCATCTTTCAACATTGTCAGAGCCTCAACTACAGTATTGTGAGAACGTCCAAAGTGACGCGTAAGAAATTTATTTTTTTAAATGATTTACTATTTTTGAAAATTAACAAAAAATAAATCACATACTTAAACAATTAGTCCTAAAAGTGAAGCACGACACTTATGAATAGGGATATGAAAAAACTTCAAATATTAAAATGGCATAATCCATTCATCATTCAATGGCATATGTGAACTAAAACAATCTCATTTAGAGGCAATGCCACACAATTGAGATGCATTCCAAAACAAAACCATGTGTATGACACGTTAATGAAAATATCATCAATGCACAAGCAAGTTTCTATCAAGTGTGATAATTAAGATCAATATTTAATGAGAAACAAAACTATGCAGTTAACCACAATGCAAATCTAATTTGTTTGTTTTCTTAGTCATCATATGCAACTCAAAGACTTGTATCAAATCAAGATACATCAAGAAAATAGTTTTTTTGTAATATACCTAGGGAGGTAATATGGGTGGTAATATGGCAGGTACCCAATGAGAATAGGGGTTGGATACTATTAGTGGATTCTATTCAATGTAAGGTGGGATAGATCCACCATGGTATTAAATAAGGCCCACAATGGTAGTTACATATAATAAATGGGTAGCTAGAAATAATAAATGGGTTTTCTAGAAGATACCTTCTCTATAATGTTCTTAGGAGATAGATAATTATATATAAAGAAGTGTAAGCAATGTAATTGAAATGGAGAAGAATATTGTGAATGTACAAACAAGGATTGCTTCAGGATTTTTATCCTTCTGTAAGGATTAATATATGGTGTTACCCTACCTCAAGGGTTTTCTCTATTTCTTGTGTTCATTGTTATGGTGAATGTTTTGGGTTTATTCTTGGTTATTTATGAAGTATATTTTCATATCTAGTATTGGCATACAACATTTGATATTAGAGCTCTTTCCTTGGGAAATAAGAGAAGATTTTTTGGGTTATTTTTGCATATTTTTTTAAAGAAAAAATGGGGTGGCACACTCCAGGCTTAGATATGATACGCTTTGCTCATAATTTTTAGAAATTAATTGGATATTTTAATTCCTCTCGGAAAAATACCCAATTTAAAAACATAAATCAGCTAAAATGGAGTCCGGGAAGTAAAGTTGTGAACATTTTAAATTCGAAAAATTTTTAGGGTTTTTTTTCTCAAGAAAACCATGATTTTTAGTCGTAAGTTATTTTCTCAAACCCTAGTTTTGTTGTAGATTTATTCCAAGAAAGATGTATTTTACTAGCAAAGATGATGGTCCTATTATTAAATAATATATCAAAGATATAAAGTCATCATGTTACTTATAGTGAGTTGGATTCTAGGTAAATTTAAGGGATGATGCTAGGGCATGGTGGAAGAGACTTAACTCTGATAAGATTTTTTCACACTTACAAATAAAGAATATGAAAAATTATTTTTAGATAAGTGGTATTGTTCCAATAGTTAGGATAAATAATGCACTGAGGGTTTATATTCAGGTGGGAAATCTATATCACAGGTTCATGGTTGTATTCATAAAGAAAATGTCATTGTTTCTATTAACCCTAGTTTCCAACAAAATTTTATCAATATTCAGTTGGTTAATAGATTGCAAGTTCCTGAAAAGAATATTCAAAGAACATAGGTTGAAGGTGAAAATATTCAAATCTTTAAATATTTGAATATTACAATGGATAAATATCTATTGCATTCAAATTTTTATGCTATGGATATGAATGAAGTAGGTATTGTTTTGGGATATCCTTGGATGGAGTCAGTTGGGACAATTAATATTAATGTGCAGAAGATGTTTTTGAAGTTATGATATAAGAAAAAGAAAATTACATTGTAGGATGTGTCTCTTATTAAGAAAGAAGGGCCCACGATAACAAGAATAGAAGTTATTGCAAATTATGAAGTTGAATCAGAGGCAGAGTCTATAAAAGAAAATGAAGCAAAGACATAGAATGAAAACAATAAAGAAGCTAAGGTGGTCAGTGAATTTTAGGCACAATGTGTTTCTAATTTGAAGAAAAAAGACCAGATTCCTACAGTCATGGTTTATCACCATGCACATCACATTGAGAAACAACAGTGTTGGCACAGCGGCAAACCCAGGGTTCAACTCTAACAATGTACCAACAAGCCCTAACTATTGGCCCTTTCGGCAACACCTGTGAAGCAGATGCAGTCTCACTCGAAGTGGCAATAGGGAGTTGCAAGACACATGTGTCTACAACCAGGGGAAATGCAAGGTGGGTTTAAGGCAAAAACACACAACAACCTATTTATTCTTTATCATCCTTAAGCCTACTATGTGAACTATATCTTAGATCTAACACATTGATACAATAAAATTATAACAGAAAGTAGAATAAAACGGCATCAATCACACAAACAAAAAGATATACGTGGTTCACCCTCTCCCTAGGGCTACGTCCACAGAACTGTGTTTCTTGATATTATAGGAAAACAGATAGTTCTATTTGCACTCTTATCTTGCAGATCTCTCTCCTGCTCTCTCTCGTTCTGTCCCTTCCTTGCACACCCAGCTACAGGGTTGATCTTTGCACCCAGCTGAATATCTTACAACACAAACTGCTCTCACAACACAATACTTCTCCCTCAACAATAACAACAATCACCCATCATAACATAATCGAACCTATCACAGGCCCTCTTGACCTTTATTTATACATTACAATGATTCTCAAACAACCTTAGGCCGAAACATAGGTGTCAAAACCCTAAATACCAAAACTCTAGGTGTCTAAACCCTAGGTCAACTTGACCTGCGTTTTCAGGGCTTCGCCAGCCTGTTTGTCCTTCTTTCCTACACAGTGCTCCAAAGCACCCATTGGTGGATTTTTCTACTTGTTGAGTTGTCCACGATCCATATTCCTTGCTGATATGTCTTCCTCGATCTCCCCATCCAATGACTTCCTTTATCTTACTTCGCTCTGTCTTTTCTACTCGTTAACCACTTCGACTTGATCTTAGTCAACTTGTCTTCCATCCAGTTCACACTGTGTGCTTCTTCCTTAACCTTTTATTTCTTCCATGACCAAGGGCCAACAAGACCCCAACACTTACATGTGACTCGTCCCGAGGCACTTTAGGTCTGAACCTTCTATTTTTCTTCGTCTTCAGACTACGCGAGGCAGCCTGTGCTTTTTTCTCTGTCCCTTTCTTCCCTGTGCAGACTGTCTTTTTTGTGTTTGGTACCCAGTTTCAACTGCACCTAGTACCTATACTCGTCTCCTTCTTCTTTACTGAGAGTTGGAAGGCAGAGGGTTTTCATAGCACAATTTCAACTGGCTCCCATTCACTAAACCTTCCTTCCACTCTCCATTCATTTTATTCAACTACACAGTTCCTCCTTCTTTAACATATGTGACCTCAAATGGCCCAAGACAATGTGTTCTAAACTTCCCTGGATGCTTCATGAACTTGTTTTCATATATCAATACCAGATCTCCCTACTTAAAGGATTTCTTCTTGATATGTTTGTCATGGTAGGTCGTTTCTCATTCCTTCTGTGCATGTTGATGGAATCCTGCAATAAACCGGTCTTCTTCTAGTTCTACAAACTGTGCAAGCCTCTATTGAATAGTGCTAGTTGAATCCATATCTTTGAATGCTACAATTATGATACTAGGATCCAAATATTCCATAGGGGCAACTTCTTCTAGACCATAAACCAACTTAAAATGAGTCTGCATTATCAGCTTCTTGCAAGTAGTTCTATAGGCCCATAGTACTATTGGTACTCTCAAATCCCAGTCATCCTTATTCACACTTCAAATATTCATCGGCGTTGTCTCCAAGATCTTGTTGAAAGCTTCAATCGTCCCATTTTCTTATGGATGGTAGGGAGTACTCTTCTGATGGTGGAATTCAAATTCCTGAGTCAAAGCTTCAATAGTCTTATTAATAAAGAGTGTACCTTGATCGCTCAACAAGGTCTTCAGGCATCCAAAACTGGTTATGATATCATCAAATATAAATTGTGCAGCTGTATTTGCACTACAATCCTTCACCGCTCTTGCTTCTATCCATCTGGTCAAATACTTTGTTGCAGTGATGATGTATCTAGCTCCTATGTACTTTCTGGTGGGTTGATAGGTCCCACAAAGTCAATGGCCCATTTCTCAAATGCCTGTAAAGTTAGTTGTGGTGCTAAAGGAATCTCATCCCTTCTAGAAGGTTTCCCAACTCTTTGGAATACATCGCAGGCTATGTAGTATTCTTTAGCATCCTTATGTAAAGTAGGCCACCATAGGCCATCTCTAAGAACCTTTTGCGTTGTTTCTTTCCCTACATAGTGTTCTCCTGTGATGCCTTCATGTGCTTTTGCTAGAATCAATGGTTTCTCTGCCTCCATAACACATCTCCTCGGGATCTCATTAGGTCCCATCTTGTATAGTTGTCCAGCTATAAGTGAAAAATCTGCAGCACAAACTATCAGTTGTTTTTTCTCAATGATTGTATATTCGCGAGGTGCCATTCTTATTGATTGGAACTGGAATATCTTGGCGAAGTGATCATCAAACCTTCTAATGGATAGGAACTGTGCATCTGGTAGTGTATCCTCTAAACTATTAGGTTCCTCTCCATGCTCCAACCTAGACAAGTGGTCAGGTCCCTTGTTCATTCTCCATGGCTTGACCACTATTTCAAAATCATATTCCTAGAATAACAGTAACCATCTGCATATCCTTACCCCCAAAACTGGCTTGTTGACTAGCTATTTCAACGTAGAGTGATTAGTGAACATCTTAAAATGTCCTCCCAACAAGTAGTGTCAAAACTTATGCAACGCGTACACCATGGCTAAACCTTCTCTCTCAGTGGTAGTGTAGTGTATCTTAGTTGTTAATAGCTTCCTGGTAGAGAAGGATAACGGACGGTCAATATCTCATGCTCCTGGTTGTGATAACACTACTTCTAGTGCAATAGATGAAGCATCAACATGCATGTGAAATTTCTTGCTCCAATCTGGGAAGACCATAATAGGCACAGTAACCATTTTCTATTTCAGTGTGTCGAAGCTCTACTGACATTTTTATGTCCATTGAAACTAACAATATTTATTTAATAACTTATCCATAGGAGTTGTAATATGTGCATATCCCTTAATGAACTTTATGTAGTATCCAGTATGTCCCAGCGTAGTGTGAAGTTGTCTGATTGAGGTAGGGGAGGTAGATCAACAATAATGGAAATATTGGATGGATCTACCAGCAACCCCTTCTTACACACAATTTGCCCTAGCAATAATCCAAAGGATGAAAATAAGATTCTTTTATTCAAGTTCAGGGCAATCTATCATCGCCTGCACTTATCCAACATCAGTGTTAAACATTCAATATTTTTTTGTAATAAGATAAAAATAGTCCAATCACCAAAATATGATTCCAAACATTTATGTAAAAACTCCTTGAATGCTTTGACCACCACCCTAGAAAAGATGGTTGGTGCATTCTTCAATCCAAAAGGCATCATTGTGTACTGGTAGGATCCCCATTCTATTGCAAATGTGGTCTTGTGGCGATTTTCCTTGGCAATATTGATCTAGTGATACCCTGAAAATCCATCTGTGAAGGAGTAAACTTCCTGACCTCCTACATTATCTAACACTTCGTCTGTAAATGGTGTAGGGAATGGGTCATGCAAGTAGGCATCATTCAGATTCCTAAGATCTACATAGATCCTGATCTCTCCTGTCTTCTTATCTTGGACCACCATAAGGCTAATCCATTCTGACTCTTCCACAGGTTCTATGATTCCTACTTCCAACATCCTATCTAGTTCAATCTTCACTTTCTGCTTATATTTTGGATTCAATCTATAGGGTCTCTGCTTAACTGGCCTATAATCTGAATTCAAGAGGATCTTCATCTCTCCCATGGGCCCTTTTATTCCCTTCATATCAGTGAAATTGGTTGGGAACAAGTCTTGATATTCATGCTATATTTTTGTGATCTTATCAATGGTGGCATCATCCCAGTAATCTCCAAAATTAGCCAGCTTAGGTGCTTTCTCTGTTCCAATATTAACTTTCTTGATTTTGATCGGTTGTCCTATGAAAGGTAGTTCGACACCTGATCCTTCTAAATCTCTCTATCCTTTTGTTTCTCTGATGTTCACATTCCTAGGAACATCATCTTCATCAGCATTGATATTGTAACATCCTTGCAATTTTTGAAGATGTTCAGTCCATTCATCCTCTTCTTTTTCAATAGGGAGGCTAGGTTCCTCCTCAAAGACTTTTTGTCTTACAACTTGTAGAGCTTGATATACTGAAGGGTACTGGCTTTCAAATGAAAATGTAGCTACAAAGTTTTGAGTCATATTGTACCAATCTAAAGTGGTGAGGCATAGTTCTACTTGAAGATACCTATTGATAGGCATTGTGTCCATAGTGTTGATGAACTTATGCAACCACTGTTCTTGAGGAATGTTGCTCCAGACCTCCTCACAACCTCGCACATGGTCCTTTGGACAACTTTGACCTGTGTATCAAACTTCGCATCCTTCTACTTGTTCTGAAAATTGCACTACCATCAAAGTGCGACATTTCATCGAGTCCTCTATGTTCTTTATATGTGTCCCCCACCATCTTGATTGAGTTTCTTTCAAAGCCTCATCTAGTGCCAACAATCTCTGTTTTATTGGTACAATTTCTTCAAAATCTGATAAGAATGTTTCTAAATGATTTAAACCATCAAATGTGGGAAGATTGATTACTTCTGTGCCAATCCAGCGAAATTCCCTTGTCAATTGAGCACACCTCTGCACAGAGACTTCATACATTTTGTTCTGCCAATTCTCCCGTGCTTCTTCTGAGTCCGATGAGCATGCGTTGTCACTTCGCCAGCTTAAATTCCCATCTATTGTAGGATTAATGTAATCATGTTGTCTCGTTTTCAATTGATATATATTCTCTAGCTCATATGTGTGGTCTTCTTCTCTAATGGGTTCTTTTTATATTCAACCTTCATCAATATCCAGAGGTTCAATGACCCTAAGGCCATCACCTTCAAACTTCATTCTTCTTTTATTTAAGTCAACAACAGTGGAATTGCTGAAAGCCCAATCAATTCCTAACAACACGGGATAAGGATAGCTATCATCAACTATCTCAATAACCTCGAAGTCCACAAATGTTCTTACCTCGTCGATGTCCACAGGGACATGCTCCAGTCTCCCAAAGGGGATTACTTCCTACTAATTATCCTTCCTAAGCATGATAGGCGAGTAAATTAACTTAGGTTTTCCCATCAGTGCCCAAGTCTGTTTCGTCATAACATTGATTTTTTATCCTAAGTCAAGGAACACATAATCTATATCATAATATCCAATATGAGCATTAAGGTGTAGTTCCTTATTCAACCTTCTCTTTTTGGATACTTGATGTAATAATTTATTCAACAGAGGGTCTACCTTTCCTAGTTCATACTGTTGGATCAAGTGTTGTAGTTCTTGTATGGCTCTTTCATCCTTAATCAAATCAATGAATGTATACGAGAAACTAACAAGCTTGCTTACCTCTTTTCCTTCTTCTGGTGATGCAAAATGATCGAATTCCAGAGGCATCCTACATTCTCTCACTTCTGGTTGTGCCTTTGATGAAGAAACCTGATCTCCTCCAAACAGAGATGATTTTAGGGGCTCAATTTCGCTCATGGGCTAATTTTCCATGGTTTTTCCAAAAAAAGATTCGCTATTCTAAAAATGATTCACCCAAATTCTATAGGATAAAATTATTTTACCTTAAAAATCACCAAAATTTTATACAAACTATATAAAATCCTTATAAATTTGAATATTTTTACAAAAATATTGCCAACTTTTTATAGTTGGCATATGAAGGATTACTAAGATTCTCCAAGGTTTCTACATTTTAAAATAAATTTCCATCCTTAAAATCATCCCTACCTCCAAATTCTCTTCTTGCCTCTTCAAATATCTTCTTTTCTTTCCTTAGATCAAACTCAAGTGTCTTCTTTGTAGTTCTTCTAACCCTTGATTCGTATGTAGCCTTTGTTGGAGTCATCTTGTCTTCTCCTATAGCAGTGCCTCCTCTAGTGATAACAGCGACTCTAGGATCCATTCCATGAGGTTCTGCTGAGATTAATTGTACTTGCGGGTTTCCTCCTCATCTCTTGATCTTTCATGCAAGAGGTCATAAGCCCTACAATATTTCTCATCATGCCCCAAAAATTTACAGAATGTGCAGTAAAGGTTGGTAGGTGTCTAGACATATTTTTTCAAGTAATAGCATTCACCATGGCAATGTCTATTTCTACATACCTCACACCAAGGTATAGTAACATGAATCAAAGGGCTCAGAGCTCCTCAAGCCAAGTAATCATGGAATAGAGGATATTGCTCCTTGTCATGGCCCTCTGATTTACATCTGATACACCAAATATATTATCTTTTATCTTTTCCCTTATCCTTTTTCATATCTTCGACCTACAGTGATCAGCTAGTTAGTTGACTCAAAATTTGACTTATACTTGAGCTGGACTCTCCCATAGGGGATGATTCTATTTTCATGGTGATCTCCAACGCCTCATCTTGTGAAGAGATCTTTTGTTGCATAACAGAGACTCTGATGTGTGGTAAGAGGGAAATAATGAACCATTCTTTATTTTGTTCATCTGGAATATGAAAACTCAAATGACTTGTCAGGGTCTTAAACCTCTGATCAAACTCCCAAATAGGTCCAACTACTCTCTTCTTGATTTATTTTAGCTCTATAATGCACTGCGACTCCGAATTGGGATTCTTGAATTCAAAAATCAGCGCAGTCTTAATGTCGTTTGGTGGTTTAGGCTCTACAACTCCTTGGACAAATTTCATGTACCAGCTCAGTGTGTGTTCTCTTAGAGTAGTACTAAACTAAGATCTCTTAAAAGCTTCATCAATGACATTCTTAATACTCCATACAGCTTCGCATAAGAACCCATGTTGATCAGGATATTCAGATCCATCTCCCCTAAAGGTAGGTAACCTCATCTCATCTGCCATAGATCTTCCTAGGGTTCTTGACTGAGTATGCACTGAACCACTTGTACCAGTGCTCTGAGTGATCTAATAACTTAGGCTACTCTATTTACTTAATGCTACTAAAACAACAGGAGGAGTAATAGTACTTACTTCAACAGTCTACGCAATTCTTCAAGTTTCTGACTCTTCTCGGAGAGGTTCTTCAGTCTTCCCTTCTTATGCGCTAGAGGAATATGAATGTTCCTCATCCAGTAACTCTTCTTCTTATCCACTGTAGCACCCTTCTTCATGTACTAGTGTTTCGTGATTATTCTCAAACAAGTTCACCAGAGGAACTTGTCTAAATGATCTCCCATTGCACGTGTGTCCAACCTCTGTGTCGATATCATTGTCCGAGTTCTTGAACATTATCTCTTTAGTCCAACCGATTACTGTATCTTCAAGACGTTAGTCTCGTGTAACAACATCTTGATTTGCAACTTCAAAAAATGTAAAAATTTTCCTCTGGGTCCCTTAAATAAATATCTCTCTGCTTGGCTATATGATTCTACTCTATCAATAGAAAACTCAGTCATGCGCCCTCCAATGGTACTATAAAACCAGTGATCAACTTCTCTTGACACGGAATTATCAACTCTCTTGACCTTCTTGATCAGCATCAACGTCCAAACCATGGGTGGTCTGAGTCTGATTTCAAACTGGGTCTCTGCTAATTTGGATAGCGACTCGTATAGCTCCTTATGAATTCCTCCAAAGAAAATATCATGTATATCAGTAAAGATATACTTTCCCAACCAATCCTCTATGCTAATATTAGGGTTCTTGTTCTGGGCTTCTGCGAAGTCCTTTTTATTGTTATTCTATCCACTTATGAATATCTATCTTCGATGGAAACCACCTTGACATTCCCTCAAGAAGATCTTGGTTCCAGCAACGGAACCATTTGTTGGCAGAGGGGTAGACCCAGGGTTCATCTCTAACAATGCACCAGCAAGACCTAACTATTGGCCCTTTCGGCAACACCTACGAAGCACATGTAGTCTCACCCAAAGTGGCAATAGGGGGTTATAGGACATGGGTGTCTACAACTAGGGGAAATTCAAGGTGGGTTTAAGGCAACAACACACAGCAACCTGGTTATTCTTTATCATCCTTAAGACTACTACGCGAACTATATCTCATTTCTATTACAATGATGCAATAACAAGATAACAGAAAGTAGAATAACATAGCATCAATCATACAAACAAAAAGATATATGTGGTTCACCCTCTACCTAGTGCTACATCCACGGAACTGTGCTTCTTGATATTATAGGGAAACATGCAGTTCTATCTGCTCTCTTATCTTGCAGATCTCTCTCCTGCTCTCTCTTGTTCTCTCCCCTCTCTGCGCACCCAGCTACAGGGTTGATCTACAAACCCAGCTGAAGATCTTACAACACAGACTTCTCTGACAACACAATACTTCTCCCTCAACAATAACAACAATCACCCATCATAACATAATCGAACCCATCCTGGGTCCTCTTGACATTTATTTATACATTACAATGATTCTCGGACAACCTTAGGCCAAAACCTAGGTGTCAAAACCCAAAATACCAAAACCCTAGGTGTCTAAAACCCTACGTCAACTTGACCCACATTTTCAGGGCTTCACCAGCCTGTCGGTCCTTCTTTCCTACGAGGTTCTCCAAAGAACCCATAGGTGGATTTTTCCTCTTGCTAAGTTTTCCACGATCCATCTTCCTTGTTGATCTTTCTTCCTCGATCTCCCCATCCAATAGCTTGCTTTCTCTTACTTCGCTCTATCTTTTATGCTCTTTAACCACTTTGACTTGATCTAAGTCAACTTGTCTTCCATGCAGTTCTCACTTCACACTTTTCCTTAACCTTCGCTTTCTTCCATGACCAAGGGCCAACAAATAGTCACCCAAGAAAGGACGTAAGAATCCACACACTTATGAACTAGTGGGGAACCAGAAAGGAAACCAATCAAGAGGTGCATGGAGGCCTGCCTATATTATAGGATGACATCAGGCTAGAGAACCAAGTCCATGGAAACATAGGAACGATGTAGATCAAGGTCATGGTGGAAAGCAAACAATTGGACATCATATTATGCTTCCATTAGGATGGATGGATGGCCATATTTGGTACCAGTTGGCTACTATTATCAATCAGTCATATTGTATGGTCTCTTCTCATGTTTCGGGGATGAAACATGCTTAAGGGGGGTGGAATGTAATATACCTAGGGAGGTAATATGGGTGGTAATATGGGAGGTACCCAATGAGAATGGGGGTTATACACTATTAGTGGAGGTTATTCAATGTAAGGTTTACTAGGTCCACCATGGTATTAAATAAGGCCCACAATGGTAGTTACATATAATAAATGGGTAATTATAAATAATAAATGTGATTTCTAGAAGATACCTTCTCTAGAATGTTCCTAGGAGATAGATAATTATATATAAGGAAGTGTAAGCAATGTAATTGGCATGGTGAAGAATATTGTGAATGTACAAGGGTCTGTTATAAACATCAGGCTTTTAACAGACTGTAGGAGAAGGCATCTAAACGCAAGATCTTATTACATTCAAACGCAAGACACGGGAGAATACAACAATGCAACAATAAATCCTTTATCATAACATGATTGCAATAATTCACATGAATCAGTCGTTCACAAACTCTCTCAGCATAAGATGAAAATCAGATGGAATAAGAAAGACTGTCTGTCATAAAACAAGAAATATCGCATATAGATGCATTACCAGAGAACTAGAGTGTTGCTAAAACTTTACAGTCGGGAGCTTCTCTCTACCATCGATCATTACAAAATACAAAGACTAAGTTTATATACTCAGAGAAAAATTGCCTAACAGAGGCGTGTTCAGTCACCCAAGGCTTGGTGTCCCCTCAGCCAAATTCAGACAGATATTCTTTGTCAGACGCCACCTTAACTGCGCATGGCTCCTGCAAGGGAAGTAACTGAGCCATTAAGCGCTGAGCTAGCGTGTGCAGACCTCCTCCGGCTGGTCGAGGACTCATCATGGCTTCTTTTGAAAAAACGGGTACACAGGAAACTCTCGAGCAGACCTCTTGCCAGATTATCCATTCCTTACACTTAATGCCTGAGGAGAGGTTTCAACCACCCCTTCTCACCTTCATTTACTCCAAGCGAAAACCAGGCTTGAGGTTGAATCAAATGGCGCATGGAGATCACGATGATCCTTTTGGTGACTAGACTTGACGCCTTCGGCCTCTTTTGCACTACTACTTTCTTTCCCAAGTGACCATGGGTTGTGACCCTGTGTTTATTCCCTAAGCGCTTTCGGCGTTCGCGAATGGAAGGAGTTAATCCTTGCTTATTCACAGTTGCGATGAGTGAAATGTTGGGATGGCTTAATTGGGCGCCACGCATCCCTCTCAGATTTGACGGTCCTGAACTTACTCGGTGATGTTGTGGACCCGGGTCCTGGACACTCATGGCACCTTGCACATTGGGAATATGACGGAGTTGTTCCTTGCGCTTCGAAGTCACGATGGACGAAAAGGCGGGGACCCTAATCGCGTGCCAGGTGGCTCCTGTGGATGAACGGCTAAGGCTTCTTCGCGATACTGAGAGCCTGAATCTGGGCGCTTTCGGCACTTCGGGGTTCGTGGTTTTGAGATGTGAGATGATGAGGGACTTTCACCTTTCGAACTCCCGAATGTCTCTACGCCGACTAGATATCGCACTATGTGTCGCTGTGTAGGGGTCGGATAGATTTTACGTCTAATAATTACATGAATTGTAACAGTATTAGTTTCAGAAAATTTACTAATTTCTTATAATTGAGCAAAACAGTAAAATTTATCAAATTCCTTTAATGGAGCACATTCGCATATAGATTTAAAAACGAATATTAAAATTTTCTAACATAATAAAAACAATTACAAAATTTTAAATACCTGGGTTTGATGCTAATAACTCTCCGTTTGTTTGATTTCCTTCTTGATCGTTCCTACACCATGTAAACACTACCCAAAACCTAGCTCCACCCTGCCAACTAGGTAACTTCCTAGCTCCAGGATATCATATGGATATCCTGGCCCCCGTGCCCAAAACCTCCAACAACCCCGGTGCCTGTACTGATACAATCCCACTCCAAAACTCCACTCCTCTCTGCAAATCCAAGAGCCCCCAAAATCAATCCCCAATCTCCCGTAGAATGATCCTCCCGTAAACCTCCTTCCCCTCCATATTCCTCCTTCACCGACTTCATGCATTTACTCCCTACCTAACCCATTTATTACCTTCTTATCCTTTTGTCGTTAATGCCCCTTATCCCCTTTATTTATTATTTTATCCTATATTTAATGTCTTACCCCTTTGAATTAATATCTTATCCCTTTCCGTGTACGTAACTCTTAATTTAATAAAATAATTTATTAACCCCCC
>SNQJ01S0029518.1:115650-136052 GCA_010110895.2 Picea sitchensis | reverse complement strand
GAGTGGGTGCCTTCATCACAGTTTAAACACTGGAAGGTAGATTTTGAAGAAATGGGTGGACAAATTGTTATCTCCACAAACTCCACAAATGAAGCTCCCTTATTTGATGGAACAGATTATTCATCATGGAGGGAAAATATGAAGTGATATATGAAGTCAAGAGGATATGGAGTTTGGGATTTGGTAGTAAGTAATCCCTGGCACTTAACTACTTCAAAGAGAAAAACCAAAAATGCAAAGGAAGCAAGGAGAAACAATTTAGTAGCCTGAAAAGCAATCCAGGATGGATTGTCAGACCAAATCAAAGAAAAGATGAGGCACTAAAAATATGCTAAAGAATTATGGCTCCAGCTAGAAAATTGTTATCAGAATGAAACACAAGAAGAAGAGAAATCCTATCAAAGTAAGGAAAAAGACTCAGATAAAGAGGATTCCTGTCAGAATAAAGAACAAAACTCAAGAGAAGAGAATTCTTATCAAGATAAGGAGCAAGATAAAGAAAAGGAGAATTCCAATCAGATTGAAGAACATAATATAAATAAAGATATTTCTAATCAGGATGAAATGCAAGTTTTTATGCAAACCTCAGTCAGCAATGAAGAAGATGACCTCATCAAGGAATTGAGGGATACCTCAGTAATCACTAAAGAAAAATTACATAATCTTAATATTGATGTTACAATTGCAATAGAATAGATTCGTATGGAACTAGGAAATGGTATACATATTATAGTTCATATGGAGGCTATTGACAATCTTGAGTAAAAAACTATGTGCACTCTATAAGAGTTGGAGAAACTTCAATAGAAAGATATGTCGCTACTTCAACAGTTAGATCAATCTAGCCATGAAGAGATAGAATGGAGAGTTCATCTAGAAGACAAAGAAAAAGAGATCAGAAGATTGAATATTGAAGTTGATCATGTAATAAAGGAAATAGAAGGATTAAAGACACATGACAATAAAAGAAAATAAGTACTCAAAGAAACAAAAGAATTGGTTAACAACCTAAAAACTCAACTTGAGGAAACTAAAGAAAGTGAAGAAGTCCTAAAGATCCAGTTAACTAGGAAAGAAAATTATTACCACATGTTGGAATTGGAAATCATCAACTTCAAAAAGATAAAAGAAAGTACTAATGCAGATCTAATGACTCAAATTGAAGAATCTAAGAAAAAGGAAGAAGCCCAGAAGATCCAAATAACTAAAAAGGAAAAATCTTGCCAAATGTTTGAATTAGAAGCCATCAACCTCAAAAGGATTCAGCTAGAATACGAGGAAGAAATCAAAATATTGAAAACTAAAGTTTTTGATATAACAAAAGATATGGAAGAATTGAATATATATGATAAAACTATTAAATGAAAAGAATTCTTGGATGAGACAAAAGAAATAGTCATCAATCTAAAGACTCAACTTGAACATGCTAAGGAAGTGGAAGAAGCCCTGGAGATTCAGTCGACTAAAAAGGAAGAGACATGTCAGAAGTTGAAACCAGAAATGATCAACCTTAAGAAGATAAATGAATATAGTAATGAAAATCTAAATATTCAACTCAAGGAGGCCAATAAAAATGAAGAAGCCCAGAGGATGTAATCATCCAAAAGGGAAGAATTATGTCACATGTTGAAATTAGAAATAGTCAATCTCAAAAAGATGAATGAAAAGACAAATAAGACTGTCAATTTCCAGAATAGCTCATCTATCCTAGATAAGATTTTGAACAAACAAAGATCAGTTGATGACAAAACTGGTATTGGATACAATAAGAAAGAATACAGTGACAAGTGGAGCACCATTTACAAACATGGGAAAGAATCATCGTTCTCAAAAGGGACGGTGCAATCACAAACCAATTACAAGCCATGAAATTTGTTAAGGAAGGAAGCTATGGAAGTAAAAATGAAGAAGAAAATCAAAAGACAGATCTATCAAGCCAAAATAAATTCAAGAATGGAAACACCTTCAATGGCTATTGCTTTTCTTTTCATAACTTTGGCCATAAAGCAATGGACTACAAGAAACTAGAAAAAGGATATGCAAGAAAATCCAAACACTCAATTAGATGTTGGAGATGCAATTTTGTTGGGCACACAAAAAAATGTTTTCATACAATGAGATGTTACAACTGTGATAGGTTTGGGCACAAATCCCAAAGTTACATGAGTTCAAAAAGTCAATCCTTAAATAAATCATTCAAGTCAATGAGAAAACCTAATAAAAGTTGGAAGAAGAAAGGAGATGAAAAATCTCCAAAAACAAAATTAGAAAGAGAATGTCCAAAAGGAAATATATCACATAGAGAGATATGGAGAAGAAAATCTGAAGGAGAAAGCAAGAAAGATGATATTGCACCTGAAAATGAAGAAATTAATAATAAGAAAATGATGGGTGAAGGTCCTAACAAAGAATGTGAAATTCAATATGAAATAGATCAAGATCAAGAAAGGGAAGTACCTATAGAAGAATATGGGAGAATATCAAATTCTAATGATGTCATAATTTGTTAGCCAAAGAAAGAAAATACAAAAAGAAGTTTAAATTGGTTTCTACAAAATCAAAGGATTATGCCAAGAGTTTTTAAAAAAATAACAAATGGAAAATCTTGACTATCTAAAGATAAGTGGTCAAAAGAAAAATCATTGGTAGGGTTAGTTCTAGAATACAAGAAGGCGAAAATGGACAAAGAGGAGCATCATCTTAGGGGGAGTATGACCTCAAAAGGAGCAAGAAAATATCATTTTTGTCACTTTTGTAAAAAGGGGGGAAGAGAAAAAGTAGCAGAGAAGTTCAAGGGGTATCATTCATCAAAGATAACAAAATTGATATTTCAACAATTGGTATCATATCAAATGGTATCAATCTTCAATTGATATTTCTGTGAAATATCGAAGAAGAATAAGAAGCAGATCAAAAAGATCAATAAAATTCATACTCTTGTTCTATTTGACAAAGGAAAGCCAGTAAAAACTTATGGGGAGTAATTTGGTTATCCAATAAGAAAGTAATTAGATTAAGGTTTGAAATACTTGATCACTACAAATGGGTATCACTACAAGTTGGTATCAAAAAGACTAATTATTTGAACACAAATATCCCAATGGACTAAGATAAGCAGTTAGTAAATTCACAGGGGAAGAAAAATAGTCAAAGCCTCACTCTTTTTCATTAATGTCAAAGGCAACGAGAGCAGATTGACAGGAGGAGTCATTCAGTTATGGCAGGCAAAGCATGATTGCAGGGGGAGTTACCCGAGTTCATATTTTGGTCAACATCATATAGATAGACAGAGATTAATCATAGGGGGAGAAACCCTTTGCCATTGATGTCAAAGGGGGAGATTAACTTGATAGGAGAGAAGCATCATCACATGGGGGAGTTTTGTATGAAGTTGGTGTGTTTCCCTCAATGACAAAGGGGTAGATTGTTGGAAATATTGTCATTGATGTCAACAGTCGATGTCATTATAATGTGATGATGAGTTGTTATGAACAACATGTAAAGGAATATACCTAAATATCAGGAGAGGCGACGTATTAGATTTCACGAGATCAGCGCAATGTAGAAACACCATCGGGATTGAATTCCCAACAGATCAATGATCTCGATCAGTTAGAATTCAACTACAAAAACAAAAATCTCAGAAGGGAAATATCATTGCAGTGATGATGATTTGTTATGAACAACATGCATAGGAATCTACCAAAAATCTCAGAAGGGAAAGCACATTACAGAAATGCGATTAGGATTGAAATCGCCACAGTAAAACTACAAAATAATCGAGGGAGAATCCTGTCCAATGATGTAGATTTTGGGACAAACCAAGACCGTCAGATCTGAGAGTTACAAAGGAGGACCTTTGGATCAAACATCCAATTAATTCCTGACCGTCGGATCTTAGTAAGGGAAAATCAATAGCGGGGAACCATTACAGATGCAAGGGTTGAGTTAATGATCATGCAAGTTTTGATTCCTAAATAGACACTTACTATCGATCGTCACCTACCAATATATCTACGGTTGGCATCGGTTCCCCTACCCTGGAGTCACAAACAGTTGAAATACCAGCAATTGTTGGATCATTTTAAGATTTTTTGTGTCAAAGAAGGATCGTTAGATGAAGACAAGTTACTCAAAGTTTATTTGGGGAATGTCACTTCAGGATAATTGAGAATTGGGAATGAATAAACCAAAGTCTCGAAGACCAAAATGAATCTATACCACTGATCTAGAATTGATCACAGTCGTTGGATCAAGGATTCATGAGATCCCAAATAGTCAAAATCCCGACAACCGTTGGATCATGTTAAACTTTTCACTTCAAAGATGGATCCTTAGATAAATTCGAGTTCCTCGAGGTTTACTCAGGGAATCTCACTTCAGGAGAATTGAGAATTGGGAACGAATAACCCAAAGTCCCGAAGGCCGAAATGAATCTAGACTGTTTACTTAGAACTAACCACAGTCATTGGATCAAGGATTCACGAGATCCCGAATAGCTGAAATCCCGACAACCATTGGATTGTGTTAATATTTTCGCTTGAAAGATGGATCGTTAGATGAAGTCAAGTTGCTCGAGGTTTATTCGGGGAATCTCACTTCGGGAGAATTGAGAATTGGGAACGAATAACCCAAAGTCTCAAAGGCCAAAATGAATATAGAACAATGATCTAGAACTAATCACATTCCTTGGATCAAGGATTTAGATGAACCTACGACCATTAGATCCAGGAGGTAGATATGTGACACATCAGTCAATCCACATCAGTAAAGACCACGTCAGCAAGGACACATGGTGCAATCAAATGGTGATAAGTGTCAAGGTCCAGTTGGAATTTTAGGTACACATAAGTAACAAATATAAGTGACACATGGCAGCCACTCAGCCAGTGCCAATTCACCAGTGACGTCAACAAGTTACGTCACTCTGGGAGTTTGTCCTTCGAGGGAAACCAGCAACTACCCAAAGCGTCGAAGGCCAAAGTCAATGATAACCATTGATTTAAGATCCCCTGGATTCTCACATAAACCATTAATAAAAACGTACTAGAAAGATGACGTAAGCACTCCCATGTTGACCACTTCGGTAATGACCAACTACGGTGGAAATTGGAACAACAATTACTTGGACCTCTGAAGTTCTGAAGTAAATAGCGGTCATCCATCTCAACCTTTGATTAAGTCATAATTGTTGGATTAAGCAATGGAAGGATAAGTAAGGATTGAATCTAGACTGTTGATTTGGTTTCGGGATTCGTGCTAACCATTGGATCAATCCTTGTGAGAGATAAAAACTTTGAAAGACTGGATAAAAGAGAAAACGCCCGAAGGCCGAAGTCTGGAGGACAAGGTTCCAGCCCCCGGTCACAGGTTATGAACACATAAGCCATGAAGCACTGGGAACATCGCTTAAATTAATAATCATGTGGTTTTGCACATATGGTCACAGGTAAATGGTTTGAAGGAAGAACCTCTATAGAAATTTGATTTCTACAATATTTGCATAGACATGGAATCGAGTTAAAAACGAAATCAATCCATATTAGTGATCGATTTATGAAAATCACTCTAACTAATTTGAAAATCCATGTCACGATATTATATGAATAATAATGAATGAAGAGCAATGAGCCCACAGTCATTTGAAAAGAATGGTTTGAAGGAAGGGCATGTTTGCAATAATTAGTGATGGGTCAAAATGCTAAAACAATTTACAAAGGATTTGAGGTCTTTAACAAACTATTAATAATAATAATAATAATAGAAGTTATTATTATTAAAATTAATGAAAGGGACCCCCGGATGGGGTGATAGTGCGGGAAACATGGCACTCAGAGGCGACGTGAAGAGGCCAGCATGGTGATTTCCATGTGACTGAAGAGTGGCAAGCACCACCGCCACCCCCATGCATTTAACTCCCCCATACGACGTCCTAGGCACCATTAAGCCTGGTGCACCTGACCTCCTCAAGTTGTCCCCTCCATGGCTCTGCTCATTGAACGCGCCATTACTCTAAGCATGCGACATCACCTTCTTCTCCATCAACAAAGAATCCATGCCTCATTCCATCCCCCCTCCTTCGTTGCACTCTCCTGCAACTATTTTTTTCTCCAGCTCCTCCTCGGCCATTTGGGGTCTTTTCCTACGCTCACCATCTTCCCCTGGGCCATCAGAATGCCAAGACAGAGAGGCAAGCCAAGGAGAGGCTCACCCTGGAAACCACTGCAACCTCAATTGGTCCTCGCTCATATGCCTGCAACCTCCCTGGGCTCCTCCCCTGATTCGTCCCCCTCGCACTCCTTGCATTCCTCACAGTCTAAATAAGAAACACTTGCCACCTCCTCCCCTCTTGCTTCCCATCTTGAGGAGTTGGCACTCTTTGATAGCTCGTTGGGTTTTCCCCCAGGACCCACCCTTGACAGTGCCTCTTCATCTTGGGTGCCTTCTGCAGTACCACCCAATTCACCAGCCAGCACACCGGCTCCTCCAGAGAACTCCTCAACTCGCCCACCCTTGGAAGAACCACCTCTTCTACAGGAAACTAGGCCTAGGCCACATTCCTTTTCAGACTCGCAATTGTAGAATAGCATGGCCATTCTCCACAGGTTGGTATTTAAGCTTCGACAGGGCCTGGATGACCTCTAGTTTCAGCTGGAGATACTGGACGAGAATACCTTTGCGCTCCTTCAAATCCTCTCCACCTTCCAAGGGGCCTTCCAATTCACACCAAATGCATCAGGGGTAGCAGAGCACATCCATGTAGGAGACTCAAGTGAAAGGGGGCTTCCCACAGGAGGTGGTGACTCTGGGAAGGCCATGGACGAGGAATACATACCCATTGAAGAAGAAACACCTGGGGCGTACGCTGCAACAAGGCAGGGCTTGCATGTGCCCAGGGAATTGGGAGGCACAAGGCCCAACGAAATACTAGAAAGGGGTGACTCAGACACCGACACGCATGAGAAAATGGAATGGAGAAGGGAAGTTATTGAAGAGGATCCCTGGGACCTTGCAACCCACGCCACCTCTCCATATGGATGGCCAGCTTACAAGCCAAGTGTATGACCAACACACGGGTCTTTTGTGGTCTCATGAAGGCCAGTATTAGAGTTTTACTTAAGACTTTTAGTTTACTTTTCTTCGCTCTGTTTTTCAATTTTTGTAAGACTGGTAGTCATTTTGATCCCAACATCGATTGGCTGAATTGGTTTCCTCGTAGGGAAATTCAGTTATTACAGTACGACACTTATGCACACTTTGTAACTCTGGCTTTTTGAAGGCTCTTTATATATAAATTCTTACTTATAAAAAAAAAATGAATGAAAGGGTGCAATGATTCATTGTCAAAAGACACAAACATTCAAGTTTACACCAATTGGAAGATTATATAAACAAAGAAGTAAGGTGAACAAAAGAGGTAGTTGAATTTGTTGAAGTATATATATTTATATATAATGGATTGAATGAAGGTTCATTCTATCAGGTTGGTGCTTGTTTACAATTTGGGTCTTGTATGAGGATTGGATTCCTCACATCTCAATTGGATCTGAGATCAACAAGCTGGGACTTGTTATGAGGGTTGGATTCCTCATTTCTCAATTGGATCTAAGAACTACAAGATGGGTCTTGTAATAGAGAGTTGGGTCTATCATAATTATTTGAAGATGAAGATTGATCTTATGTATTCATTCAAGTTAAATAAATAAATAAAATATTTATTCTTTTATATATTGGTTGAGAAATTGAAATAAATATGTGTTCAATTAATTTATGAAAAGTGGAAAATTGTCCAAAGTTTTGTGACACTGATTCACCCCCCCTCTCAGTTTCAAGTGTACATTTCAACAATAATGCATTAAGGAAATGCATGTGATAAAAGAGTGGGTATATATAGGATTTCCCATTATGGAAGAAGTATCTCCCACTGCTCTGTGGAATTGCAGAATGGTAAAAAGAGGAATTGGGTGGCCATAAACGTCAGCACCCTAGTTACCAATTAAGAAATAATTCTTGAATTCATTCATGTGAACCTTTTAGTTTCAAATATGATGATTTGATGTCATGATCAACTGAAGTAGGAAAACAGAGTCCTGCCATAAAAATACATGTGTATAAGGAACTATGTGGTAAAAGGTTGGTTGAGTTCCAACCCACCAAGACAAAGTGCCTAATATGAAAAGTAATAATCTAAAAATCAATGTGATGGTGCATTGTGTGTCAATGTGACCATGGATATTGGTACATTGATTAAGTTCATTTGAAGTATGATTGCATTTTAAAAGGTTTGGTATGCTAAAATAATGCATTTGTAAGGAATGGTGTTTCCTTCTTGAGTAGATGAATTTAATTGATACTTTGCACAGTTTTGAAAATTGTTTTTCATCCACTACAAGTGTACAATGAAAATGCAATGTGCACGAGAACTAACAATTTGTTTGGATGATTGAAGTGGAAATAATAGGAAGAAAGGTATTGGCATCACAGTCTTGTAAGTCTGCAAGGAAGACCAATGCCTATTGATTATAAAATAGCCAAACTACCATGAGAAATATATCTCAGGCTTGTGAATATGGTTCCTATGTGGAACAGATCTAAAAATGAAAATCTTAATTGTTGAACATGCACATGCAGAGAATGGTAATTTAATTCTATTAAATAAATGGTTAGATAGTTGTGATTGAATTGTTAAAAGTAGACAATTATAAAATTGCTTGTGAGCCTCTGTAATTATTACAATAGAGTTTTATGGTACATGAAATACTAATAATATGTTTGTTGAATGCAAGATGGAAACATTGCAGAAAAATTTGTCTCAAGTATGGTGTTGCGGAGAGCCATCATAAAGACTGATGCCTACTGTTGTAAAAACCAAGAAAATTATGAGATAGAATTTCATATTTTGGGAAAAAGTTGATTTTCCTTATGAAATAAAATTGAATTTCTAAATGAAGTCTTTATAATGTTGTCTCATAATGATGTGTGTGTGTGTTACAGATGAGATAATAGTTTTTAAATATGGAATGCTTGGACGAAAAGGCTACTAATTGGACATTGGAGCCTTATGTTTGTCATAAAGAGTAGACCTTAGTGGGGGTATGGAGATGAGTTGGCGCTCTCCTTGTATGTGAAATCCTTGGCAAGATAGATCATTGAAGGACTGTGTAGCAATGAAAGGATGCATGAGCCTAGAAGAGTGAGTGCAACAAGGAAGAGGAAAATCAAGAATACCACCATGAGAAGAAATATTCTTTCATAAATCATCTCTATGGAATAAAGCATGTGAAGTATGAAAAGATGAATCAAGTGTTTGGAAATAGAGCACCAGAAAGACAACAAGATTCCAACAACAAGGCATGGATATTTTTGAAGAATTTTGAATGAGGACAGTGCGTAAATAAGGGGGAGGGGAATGTAATACCCCTAAGTCAAACCCCTGTTGAAATGTAATTACAATTATGCATATAGGCTGGTGAGCCAAGAAGCTCTTTTGTCCAAAGAGTTTGTTTTTTATTGTGTGTTTTCACTTGGAAATTAATGAAAGAAAACATGACTGCATGCAGACCATCCTGACAAGAAGAGTAAGGGGGATAAACTCCACTAGAATGGGAAAGGGGGGATAAGAGTCTAGAAAAGGGGCTAAGTTAAAGGGGCTTAAGCCAAAAAGGAATATTTTATCAATATTCCTAAAGTTAAAGTCTAAAGTAGGGGATAATGTATTTTAAGTCCCTATGAGGAAACGTATCATCATGTGAGGGAATGCATGTGTGGCCCATGTAGTTTCCAACATGACAAGTGTCAAGTTGGGAACATGAACTAAGTTTTGGGGACTTTATCTCTTTCATCCACCATTTGATCATTATTTTTTCCCACCTCAACTTGTTGACATCCTCTGGACTTCCATGCTTCCATTACCGTACATGTACATGTACCAGGGAGAGCGTAGGATTATGTTGAAGAGATTCGAAAGAGAATTTTTAAGTTGAAGAGGTGGGTTGTGAGGCCCGTGTGCATTCTCTCCAAGTGAGAGAATTGTAGGGAATTGGATTCCCAGGTATGCCAAGTGGTCGTCACAGAACTTTGATTATTCCTGTCCAGCTTGTTGTTGAAGCCTGGAAGAAGTGGGAAGCCATAAGGGGCACACTTCCTGGGTAGGACAATCATGTGGGGAAAGTAGAGTCTGTGGAACTTGGCACCTATATTGAGATATTTATACTGCTGAGAGACCTCCAGGAATAGATTTTCCTTTCCCTAGTGGAGTTCAATCCCATCTCGAGGGTGACCTATTCTCGATTTATGGGAAACAGTGTCTAAGGTTGGGAGGAAATTCAGAGGTCTGCATGTAGTTGGTGTCATTCAATTGTTCCAGATAAGTGATCAATATGTACTTGTTTAATTATTGTTGATTAAGAATGTATAAAATCATGTGTTGAGTATTAGTTTGCAAAATACTATGAATTCTGGTCATAATTCATTGTTATTCGCAATACCGTTTAAGTAATATTCACTATAAAAATTATATAAAAATTGTATAGATGATGTAAACTAGTAATTTTGTCATGGGTTCCATAATTATCATTACCCTGAGTGTATTGGCGATGAGACTAGTTCAATAATGGAGTTTGTAGTTGTAATACCCTGAAAAGGTTTATCAATGACTTTGTTTATATCTTCCACTGTCTATGTAGAAATTTTAATAATTGTACATATGATAAGTGGAGTAATTACCCATCTTGTTACAATGTGTTAGGCACAATTTCTCATCCTTACATCATGTTGAGAAAACATTAACAGTTTGGGGCGGGTTTTACAACCTTCGAATGATCCTAAGAGTCTTAGGAAAGCCTCAGAGAAAAACTCAGAGAATTAAAGACAATGAGAAACCTTCTCCCCCATAGAATATATCAGTGATGACATGTATTTCATGTCATTCCACATGCAGGGTCCACGAGGAGAGTGGCCCATAGTGCCACATGGCATGGTGATAAGGTCTTTGGGGAAACGAAGGGTGTCGTGGTATGAGTGCCATGTGTCAAGCCAAGTGACAGCATTGGGTAGGTCCACATGTGTAACGTGAAGATAGTGGACTTAGGAGAATGGTGGGTTCGCAGAGATGGGAAGTTGAGATGAATGAGTTTATGAGTCCACAATTTTGTGAGTATGCCAACTCGTGAACCCAACAGGATCACAAAATAATCTAATTGTTGAGACTTTTTGAACTGTCTTATAAAGGGGTGGTACATATTTGTACATTTGCAAGTCCATGAGTCTACAAATGAAAAAGAAGCTAAGTGTTTGGGGTGGGTTAGTGAAAGGTACAATTAAATACCATGAGTCTGCAAGACCACCACCCGTGAGTTCATGAATTCAGTAAACTTGTTAGAATAAGAAAAAAATTTGATACCCCATCCCTTAGAAGGTAAATAGGGGGTCGGTTATGTTACAGAACAAGCAAGAGTTTAGATCTGTAAATCCAGAACAATCAAACTATGGTAAGGGTGGCCCTAACTCCCAAGAAAAAGGATAGAGCAAGGATGGCCAACCCCAGGATAACCATCCCAAGACACCAACAAAGAAGGGTAATGGGAAGTGTTGGCCCTTGACCAAATTTTTGGGATAACCTTGGTCATTTTGACCTATTTTGGAATTGCAACAGCTAGTTAAAGAAGGACTGTCAAGTGAAGCATCTCAGTCCACTTTTGAGCCCTATTAGGATTTTTGGGTTAATGTAATGGGAAAGGGATGTTGGCCCGTGGGTTTACCCACACTTAGGCCCACTTTTGTATGTATAAATAGATGCCTAGGAGAAGCAAGTAGAGGATGGTAGTGCATCTATGTGATGTATGGTAGATGTCTTAGTAATAATAATTAGATCTGTGTGATTGGATGTGGATTGTAAATTCTCTGTGCATGATCATAAGAAGCTTGCAGAGCTAAGTGCAAGTTGTTGTAAGAGGCTTTGTGTTGAAGTGCAAGGAATAAGGATCTAGCGAGCTACGTAGATCTTTTGTCCTCTGTGAAGAAGGGTTTTGTGCTCTGTGTTGTAACTGACAATTGAAGATACTAATAAAAGAAGAAGATTTGGTGGACGTAGCCCCAGGGTGGGGGTGAACCATGTAAATCTATGTGTATCACTCTGTTCTTTGATTCATTGTGTTTATCTTTACTTATGTTATGTGCTTCTGATATATTCACTTATGCTTTGTGCTTCTTAGATATATATGATTGTTAGATCTGACATGTATGCGAGTGCTTAGTGTTGATATATAGGATCTGATGTGTTTACTATTGCTAAGTGTTGGAATACTTTAGACCTAAGTGAATATTGTGATGCTTTGTGTTGTCTGCGAAGTAGAGTAACAGTTGGATATTAATGGTTGATTGATGCTAAGTGTGTTGTAAGTAGTATAATCACATATATGTGTCCCAGCTAAGGTTGCAGACATCTGAGTCCTACAACCACCCATGCCTCTACCTCGGGTGAGACTTCATCTGCTTCGCAGGTGTTGCCGAAAGGACCGGTAGTTAGGGTTTTGTTGGTGCGCTCTTGAGCGTTGAACCCAGGGTCTGCCCCTGTTCCAACAAATGGTTCTATTGTCAGGACCTGAAACTATGATTGTTGGGAACTATAGAAGAAGAAGCTTTGTGCAAAATAAGTTATGTGCATAGATCTATGCCCTAGTGCGTAGCGCTCTACTTAACCTTGGAAGCTCTGTGCGAGAAAAGAGATCAGATCTGCGAGAAAAGAGATCCGATCTGCGAGAAAAGAGATCAGATCTGTGAGAAAAGAGACCAGATATGCGAGAAAAGAGATCAGATCTGCGAGAAAAGAGGTCAGATCTGCAAGAAAGAGGTAAGATCTGTAAGTTATGTGCTCTAATAAAGGTAATAATAGTTAAAAGTTTTAGATATGAAATCTTTGTGCTCTATAGAAGTAAAATAAGTGAAATTTTTTGTTTCTAGAGTATGGATCTAGGTATGTTTGATAGATTTTGTCCTAGCTTGAAAACCAGGGCATTAATAGATGAAATAAAGTTTGACATGAATAGATATGATAAGAATAATGATAGATATGTTATACCTATGCATAGAAAGACTGTTTTGACTAACAAATGGATGCAAGACCCTAGAAAGAATTTTTTGCAGGCTAACTACCATGATCCTAGTGCGCAATATAGAATAGGTTGGGGATCAATTAAAAGAAAGAGAGGATTGACCCTATGTTACATTTGCAGAAGATCGAGACATGTAGCTAAGGAATGTCCTGGTGGAAGATCTAGTTGACTTTGTTGCAAGGATTTGGACCATGAAGTATTGGATTGCCCTAGAATGATTGCTAAGCTTGAAAAAATGAATCTGCATGAAGAAAACCCTAAGGCATCCCCAGAGATAGAAGATCCTCAGAAAGAATCAGAGAAAGTATTAATCCAAATGAAAGAAACCCTGAATGAACACTGACATGTCAGATTAGCAGAGATCTTTAGAGAAAAAGAATGCACCGAAGTAAGGATAGGGGACTTCGACATTGATTGTGTTCTACATGAGGAAACACGGATGAATATCATGACAGAGAGAACATGGGAAGCTATAGGAAAGCCTTCCATGATCCCTATATTAGGAGGAATAGGTTTCTTTAGAGGAAAATTGGTAAACCTATGTGGAAGGCTCACTAAGATATCAACGCATGCTCATGGAACTTCGGCTGAAGAAGATTTTGAGATTATTAAATTTATTAAGGACAGCGCCCCATTTACTATGTTACTTGGAAGACCTTGGATTGAAAGAGATCAAGTTCAACAAGAAGCAGAATAAAAAATTTTGGAGAAGAAGAAACGGGAATTAAAAGATTTTATGACCAAGAATATTGCATAGTTGCTTGAGGAACAGAAGAAGCCCCTTGACACTAGAGACCCAAATGTCGAAGCTGAAAGAATGTCAGAAAGCTCATGGACGATGGAAGCACCTATCCCAGAGAAAGAAGAATTATTACCCCAGAGAGAATTTCAACAGTGCACAGTGACTATGCTAAAAGAAGATAGAAATCAGAATGGAAAAAGACAGACCAAGTTGAAGATTACAGGGAAGAAGGCTAGAAAGTTAAGTAAAAAGAGGGTGAAGATTGAAAATTTACAAGAGACCTCGGATGGAACATCGCTGAAAGAAAACTTGCAGATGGGAGCTTCATTGAGATATCATGACCACGACCTATGGCACTTCGCCGATGTGAAGCAATATAGTCGTTGAACTGATATACCCGTTCGACTTCTGCCCCAAACGGACAAAAAAGCATTAAAGGATCACCACCGAACCATTGGACCTCATCATAATGAATAGATCAATGGTAATGGAAGCCTCATAACCATTTCAAAGCATACCATTGTCGAATTTCTTATTTATCTCGTCGTGCTAGGCTCGAAGAACACTTTTGCCAACTGAGAATTCGAAGCCCAAGAACCAGTGATTGTATACAGTGGTCATTGCGATCTGATTATTCGTCCTAGTGTAGTCTCTACGATCATCATGACCCCGATTATTTTTCTTGAGTGCATATGTTTGATGAGCTCACCATAGTCGAAGAGTCTGTCATAGAAGTCCTCCTTGATTTAATGACTGAGAGATTCATGTCAGAAAGAGGAATGTCCACCAGAATCCAAGCATCATCGACAAGAGGAGCAACAGCTTCTCCATCCACTACTTGAGCCAGACCGTCTCGTCAGGTCGATGAGAAGCGAATGAAACATAAGGATGATCTTACGAATGCTAAACTAATTCCAAGCATTTTCCCCGCTTACCTAGCCCCCCTGCGTGGTGAAATCAACCATGACAGTGTGCCTTGAGAATTCGAGTATGCTATGGTTACTGCGTACCTACCGAAAGGGGTGTGCACAGTTCGTGTCGATTAGGACAATCTTGCAACAGTGAAATTCAGTGACTTCGACCTCATTGACAGGAAAGTCTACAGTATGCTCACTCTGCACAAGTATCTAATGAAGACCAAGGGAAATAACTCGAAGATCTTCCCACATTCTTGGACCCAAAACCTTGTGTGGTCAATGTTGTTGAATTTCATGAAGATCCTACACTTTGGCAGACACCAGGAGGTGAATGCGTGCATAAAGCTTCTCCTATCTTGCTATCACAGAGACTACTTGTGGTTGAACCATCGTGTCACGGTGGATCCCACCTTGATTAATCAAATCACATGACTCAGCATGCAAGGACCTGATCCACAGGAATTCTATCCTAGAAAAACCACCGACAGAGCGCTAGCAGCGAAGATCAAAGAAACCTATGGTGATATCGAGAAAGGAACACGAGGCTACAAGGTAGCCTCTATTCAGAGTGGTGCAGTGTGCCTCTCCTGTCAGTTGATTGCAGGAAAGTTAGTACACAAGAATAGATCAACACAAGTAACTGGCTTCGTCGTTGACCTTGCAGGGAAGTGCACCGAGGGTCTGTAGATGAACTGGGCACAATACCTTGTCAATCAAATAGAGCTTGATTGCAGAGAAGAACAAGACCAGGGGTATGAGTTCCACTTCAGCTAGCTACTCATACTAATTGCCTTCATCGCTTGGGAGCTACCAGAAGGATCAATTTTTCTAGAGATTGAGCCCTTCGAACCATTGGTTGGGAAGTTATGTATGTTGTGGTACTCTAGCGACATGAACAAGCAATGGAAGTCGAATTTCGCCTTTCAAGTATACTACAACCAACTAAATACATCCATCTAGGCTATACCTCGCATTACCCTGAACACACTTTACAGATTTAGGTCATTAATAAAGTTCAACACGGACCACCACTTCATCTACATCACACCGTGCGCCGATGAGAATCACCCTAGTTGCAGTCCTACTACAAGTTGATAGAGGAATACTTAGAAGAGATTACTAAGGAGTGGTCAGTGGACCTTCTCATTCTAGTGAACCACGTCGAGCTGTCCGATGTTGATAGACCAGAGACTGTACTGGACACACCAGGACCAAGCAAAATGAAGAAGCCTGGAGAGGTTCACAAAGTAAACAGTACATCTGTAAGGACTACCTCTATCACACCATATGAAGGAGGTGATGGCGAAGAAGTATAAGGTGCATAGATTGAACAACAGAAAAGTGAAGTACCACCACCTAGGGACGAAGAAGACTCGTCAAAGAAAAGGAAGGTCTCACCTCTAAAAGTGTCCTCCTGAAAGAAACCTAGGACCCCTGTAACCAAGATGTGAACTGCCCTCACATTGGATGACTTCGATTTCATCATTGCAGTGGTGAATGATGCATCAAAGGAGATAATAGAGAAGCAGGAGGCAAAGCAGGAGTAGATGTATAACCGTATAGAGATCGAACTCCAAGGAGTTCAGCAGGCACTCCAGTCTAGCCGCGCAATACACACTGTGTCTTTGACAACAACGACAATAGAACCAGAAGACGAACCAGCCTGACTTCACCAGATTGTTGACATGGTCGAAGCTCGCCTTAGATGAGATCAAGAGGAAAAAACACAAGCCACCCAGGCTTTGGCGTAAGCACAAGAAGCCCTGTTAGAACAGCGCAGTAATGTAGAATGAGAAAAGCTCGTTATGCTAGAGAAATTTGATGAAGAGAAATAAGAGCTACAGCAAAGAAAGGAACAGTTGCTCACAGAGCAGCTCAAGATCAAGGAACTAGTCAACTGAGAACTCTGCTCTATGACTGTTATCGAAGTACCAGCTGAAGAGAGATTTCCACAGAAGGTGCCCCAACTTGAAGATGTTATACAGAAGCTGTAGCAATGCATTATCAACCTATAACTTCGTGTTGTGCCCGAGACCCCTCAGGAGATAAGAGACCATCACGAAGCAACTTCTCAGAGCATAGTTGACCGATTGAAAGCTCTTGCCTCAAAGTGCCAGCAGCTCAGCAACCAGAGTGCCCAAATCTAGGAGAACCTTACAGAGAATCCAGAGTTACAGGCACTGGAGTCGCAGCTCCAGAAAGAAAAGCAGCATGCGGATACATTACAGGCACAACTAAAGGCTCTGTCTTCAGTGGATAGAATAAAACAATCTCATGAACAACGCATAGCTCAACAATAGATACACATGATCCAGAGCAAAGTGATGGAATTCACTCAGCGCATCCAACCAGTGCAAGACAAGGCATGCATATTATTTGCTGATATCGAAAGCCAGGGAGCATAACTTAAGCAAGTCGTCATCACTATAGAACAGCGCCTGGAAGGACCAGTAAATGACACAGTGATCTTGGAATTCACCCAGCAGGAGGCCACAGCAAAACAGCAAGTCGAAGCAGCTCAAGCCAAGCTCGAGGCCTTCGAACCAAAATTGTGCATCCCATAGTGACTCGGGACGAGTCACAAGTGAGTGTTGGGGGCATGTTGGCCCTTGACCAAGTTTTTTGGATAACCTTGGTCATTTTGACCTATTTTGGAACTGCGACAGCTAGTCCAAGAAGGACCACGAGTCCATGAGTCTACGAATGAAAAAGAAGCTAAGTGTTTGGGGTGGGTTAGTTAAAGGTACAATTAAATACCATGAGTCTGCAAGACCACCACCCACAAGTTTGTGAATTCAGTAAGCTTGTTAGAATAAGAAACAATTTTGATACCCCATCCCTTAGAAGGTAAATAGGGGATCGGTTATGTTACAGAACAAGCGGGAGTTCAGATCTGTAAATCTAGAACAATCAAACTATGGTAAGGGTGGCCGTAACTCCCAGAAAAAAGGACAGAGCAAGGATGGACAACCCCAGGATAACCATCCCAAGACACCAACAAAGAAGGTAATGGGAAGTGTTAGCCCTTGACCAAATTTTTGGGATAACCTTGGTCATTTTGACCTATTTTGGAACTATGACAGCTAGTCAAAAAAGGACTACCAAGCGAAGCATATTGGTCCACTTTTGGGCCCTATTAGGGTTTTTGGGTTAATGTAATGGGAAATGGATGTCATCCCGTGGGTTTACCCACTCTTAGGCCCACTTTTGTATGTATAAATAGATGTTTAGGTGAAGTAAGTAGAGGATGGTAGTGCATCTATGTGATGTATGGCAGACGGCTTAGTGCTAATAATTAGATTTGTGTGATCAAATGTGGATTGTAAATGCTCTGTGCATGATCATAAGAAGCTTGCATATCTAAGTTCAAGTTGTTGTAAGAGGCTTTGTGTTGAAGTGAAAGGAAGAAGGATCTAGTGCGATGCGCAGATCTTTTGTCCTCTGCGAAGAAGGTTTTTGTTCTATGTGTTGTAACTGACGATTGAAGATACTAATAAAAGAAGAAGATTTGGTGGACGTAACCCCAGGGTGGGGGTGAACCATGTAAATCTGTGTGTAACGCTTTGTGCTTTGATTCATTGTGTTTATCTTTACTTATGCTATGTGCTTCTATCCACTTATGGTTTGTGCTTCTTAGATATATATTAATGTTAGATCTAACATATATGTGAGTGCTTAGTGCTGATCTACAGGATCTGATGTGTTTACTGTTGCTAAGTGTTGGAATACTGTAGACCAAAGTGAATATTGAGATGCTTTGTGATGTCTGCGAAGTAGAGTAAGGGTTGGATATTAATGGTTGATTGATGCTAAGTGTGTTGCAATTAGTATAATCACATATCTATGTCCCAACTAAGGTTGCAGACATCTGAGTCCTGCAACCACCCCTACCTCTACCTCGGGTGAGACTTCATCTGCTTCGTAGGTGTTGCTGAAAGGGCCGGTAGTTAGGGTTTTTTTGGTGCACTCTTGAGCGTTGAACCTGGGGTATTCCCCTGTGCCAACAGGAACTCAAAGAAGGACAATGGAAAATGGTGTGAGTTCCACAAAATCCCTTGGTACAATACTGATGAATGTCACTCCAAACAGTCATTGTTGGCTGAGACGAAAGCCCTAGGATTAGATGTTGACTCAGTCTCTGATTCCAAGCTAGAAAAGGGAAGATGGATCATTGATGTCGAACCTAATGTCACCATCACTACCACAAAATTCTAGCCAGAGGAGTCGGAGGAGTCTAAATAAGGGGAGAATCTTTTCCACTCATAGATGTGGGTGAAGGGAACCCCACTCCATTTCATTGTTGACAGTGGTAGATAGAAGAACCTGATCTCAACAGAGGTTGTAAAGAGGTTGAAATTGAAAATGACCTCTGCCATACACCATCGGTTGGCTCAACCAAGGACGGGACATCTGCATTAGCCAGTAATGTCACCTGCACTACAACATCAAACCCTTCAAGGATGAGGTATTATGTGATGTTGCCCCACTTGAATTTTGTGATGTTCTACTAGGAAAACCATATATGTGGAAATTTCATGTTGTTTATGAATCTAGTCCATGTGGGGTCATTATTACTTTGGGATATCAACTCTACAGGGTACCAGAGGTAGTCCCAAACAGTGTGGTATCTTTGATCTCTACAAAGTAGTGCATAAAGGTGGTTTCTCAGACCGAGAGATTTTTCCTCTGTATGGTTCAATCGAAAGGTGGTTGAAAGGTCACTACAACCACCAAAACCTCTGCATAGTGTATCTCTTCCCAATAGCAACAGGTGGATGGAAAAGTCGAGGAGCACAAAGACATATTTTCCTTGCCTAATGGAGTGCTTGTACACTGTCAGGTAAAGTGCCCAATTGATCTGACACCCGGTGCTCCTTTGCCTAATGGCCCTGTAAATAGGTGTTATGCTCTAGAGAATGAAGAAATCAAATCCCAAATCCTAGAGCTAATTCTGAAGGGCCACATTGTTACACATCAAAATTACTCAACTGGATAAGTGTCGCATATTCCTCTCAATTGTTGTAAGTGTCGCAACTTCCTTACAACTTTCGCAAGTGTCGCAAGTTGGTTACAAGTGTCGCAAACGTTGTTTAATCATGTTTCCATAATGACGGCACTAAGGAGACACTTAAAACATCTGATGTACTTGGTTTGAAGAAGGAGAATTGGTTCACTGGAGTCAGATAACTCTTAACACCTGAAAAGGGCTTTCAATCAAGAGTTTTGAGGGTGAACGCTCCCCTAAAACAGCCTTAGGAGCGTTGGCGCTTCCCTATAAGGCCTCACGGAGCGTTATAACTCTTCCTCACCCTTCTGAAGGAGCGCTGCCCACTTTTGAAGCGCTGGCGCTCCCCTTAAGCTTCTCAGGGAGCGTTCTAGCACTCTGATGCCCCTTTTGAAGGAGCGCTCCCTAATCTGGGTCAGTTGTTAGCCCGGTGAGGAGAATGAGGAAAGGATCTTTCAAAATTAGGAGGAAGTTGTACTCAAATCTTGGTTTCATCAGGAGATCCCTGATCTAAGGAGGAGGTTCCCAACTTGTTCTAAAGATAACTCAAGAGGTTAAGCTCCTCTCAACCTATATAAGCAAGCTCTATGATGGTGGAAAGGGGGAAGAATTGCTAGCATGAAACC